>PVIH01001415.1:0-131823 GCA_004025045.1 Sigmodon hispidus
TCTGCCCTGCTCTCCCCTCCTCTCCCCTGCTCTCCCCTCCTCTGCCCTGCTCTCCCCTCCTCTGCCTGCCCTTTTTCCTTTCCCTGGCTTTTTGAGACAGGGTCTCTCTCTACATATGCCTCCCAAGGTGTGTGCTATTTATTTTATTTCCATTTTTTCTTGAATGAGATTTCTTAGTTCACATGTTTTTAGGTATTTGCCTGTTTCCTCTGGGTTCATATCTCCATCATAATCTTACCTATTTCTCTAAGCTCTATTATGGTATCTCAAGACTTCTCTCATTTCTGATTTCAGTGATTTGAATCTTTTAAATTCTCTTATTATTTCCACACTCATGTTTATTGTTCACTTGCCCCTGGTGGCTGTCATGTCTGTTCCTGTCCTGGTTTACCTTGGTGGGTATCAGGTGACTGACCAGAGACGGATGTACATTTCAAAGCAGCATTTCTGGTTACACACTGCCCATTTCAGCAACATCAGCTAAATTTTAGAACAGCCCATTTCTGTTCTCACTCATCTCAACGTATGCTCTCTACTTTATTATTTATTATTTTCTCTAATTTATTCCTCTATAGGCTTCCACATTTGTGTCCCTCCCAGAGCTCATTCTCCCACTGGTCCTTTCATTTTGGACCAATGGCGAGATTTTGATCCTTTTGTTTTTACTGAGAATGGTTTGTGACCTGTTGGCTATGGTCTGTCTTAGAGAATGTACTCTCCTGGGCTTGGCTGTCCCTTAGATGCTGACTGGATCCTACTGTTTCACGTAACCTCTGGGGACTTCATTTCCCTCTTCATCTGTTGGCTTGTTCAATCACTACTGAAAGGGAGGGACAAATGTCTCCAACCACTAATTGAATTATGGAGCTCATCTTTAAGAAGAGATTCCATGAGAAGCTACTTTTCAGGGTCTACACGGACCCCGCATACTATGAATGAAGAACAAAGGAATTTTAAAACCACCATAAATTAAGCAAACTCTGAGATACATACTTTTTTCCCTCCAGATCCTTAGGAAGCTCTGAGACACAAGTTTTTTGTTTGTTTGGTTTTTGGGTTTTTTTGTTTTTGTTTTTGTTTTTGTTGTTTTGTTTTTTCTTCCTCTAGCTCCTCAGGAAGCTCTGAGACATTTTTTTCCCCTCCAGCTCCTACCTATGGTCTCTGGTGTCTACTTGTGTTAGCCTAATCTAAAGTAAACTCATTTCATCAAGGCTGGAACAGATACTAGGCTAAAAATTTCTGCTGAGAAAGTAGTGGCTTAAAAACCACAAGGATGGCTGTAGCTGTAGAGATGCTTGGTGGTCACAGATAGAAGGTCAGCTCTGACTCCTGAGCTCCGATTTAGAACAAATGAACTAACATTTCTCAAGGCAGGGCCCAGAAACATGTGTCTGAATATGTCCTATACAGTTAGACATGGAATAATCTAAAGACCTGTATTTCTACCACTAAGTTTAGCAAGATATTTTCTTAAGGATATATTTATCGCTAAGAATACCCTTCTGTAGCCCATGAATGAAAGAAGTTACATATTTTCAGAGATATACAGAAACATATGCTATGTCATACAACTGTACTACCTGGGCAGATAATTCTGGTGTTGAGTACAGGGAGATTTTCTTTGGTGGTGGCCATAGCTGAACCAGCAACAGAATCAGTTTGAAAATGACCATGACTTGCCTGGGCATCAGGAGACTGAGCTGTGGATTTGGCTGTTGACAAAAGGTCCAGATCAAAAATGGCAAATAAAACCAGTATAAAATTAAACAAGCTCCATAAATTCAAGACACATCACAATAACCAAATGCCTACTTAAATCAATGAATGGAATTGAAGATGTCAATTTTTATTTACCTTCATTTATTATTTTATTTTCATTTTCTTGAGACATTTGGAGAGCATCTACCAAGGGCGATACAATGATCTCTGGTTTCGATGCTACCAGAAGACAGATATTTACCATCACTAAAAGTCAGTAACATGCTTAATTTGAATGTGATCAACCTATGTTTGATAAGTAGAAAACATAAAGCCTGATGACCATTATGATGCATACCACCAACATTACCTGTTAATCATGAATATTGGGTAAATGAACATATTTAAGTGATATGACTCCCAGTGGAATGCATAAATGCATGTGAAACAGGAATTAATTTAGTCTTCAATTAATGGGGACACTTGGCTGGACTCAGATCAGTGCATCACTTAACCCTCATCAGAAAAGCTTCCTCTTGCCGTATACGGCAAGTCACAGAGACTCACAACTAGACAATGATGTATGGAGACTGGAAGACTCTGGAGACTCAGCCCTAAATGTGATGTCGGTATCAAACCCCACCTCTGAAGGCTCAGGGAACTATGAAGAAGAAGAAGAGGCAGGAAGATTCCAATGTGGTGAATGGCTCCAAAGAAAAGGTGTATTTCAGACACAGTAAGGCCGACACACACAGGAACTCAAGAGAAGGAGACATCAAGCATGAGATTCAAATCAGGCAAAAACAAACAAACAAACAAACAAACAAAAACAGGATGAAGAAGAGGAAGTATACATAAAGTCCAACCTCTAACCAAGAAGCTATTTGCAACTGATACCTAGTAGGAAAGAGAAAAGTAGTTTTCTCCAATGGAATGTATTGGGTATATCAACCACACTCCAGGGCAGGCTCCAGGCCTAGGAGTAGGTGATCAACACAAAACAGAACCATATGCTTCTGTTTATGTTTTTGTATACATTTTGTTCTTTTTATTGGCTTGTTTGTTTTGATTTTGGGGGACAGGGAGGGAAGAGAGGAAGAGATCATGAAATTAGTTTGTAGGGGGCTGGGGAGGATCTGGGAGGAGTTGGGGAGGGAATGAGTTAGGATCAAAATATGTTTGTAAAAGTACTTTTAAGAAAAAAATAATAAATGGAAAGATATCATTTATCTTCCAATAAAGCCAAAGTATTTTCCTCACCATTATTTATTCAAATTATGATAAGCTCCAAATGGTTTTGTTGTATTCTTGTAAAAGCTCAGGATAGTTAAAATATTCAAGAAAACGATTTAATTCTATCTAATATGAGGCAAGTTAGTAAAGGAAAAACAGCAGCTTGATCTAATCTAAAGGCCACTGATAGGTATTAAAAAAAAAAACAGTAGTCATTAAATTAAATTTAAAAGTACTCTAAAACTTAATTATCTTCATGATCCCTCAGACTAATTACAAACTTAACTATATTAATCTTCTACAATACCTTCTCTGATCAAACACTGTGCAGCTGCACAAACGTAACAGGAGCCACTCTGGTGTGACATCTGTGTGACAGATGCCATTTCTGGGGCTAATCTCTGACACAAAGCAACTTTTGATGTTTACGTCTGATAAATAGCAGAAAGTGCACTAGTGATGCCCCACTGCAGGGAATTCAATTTGTTTTCCATGTTTCCTCATAAATAAAGCATCACCTTGAACATATTAATATACTGTACTTCTCACATCTCAGACTCCAATTGCATAATGTAATAATGATACAATATAGATGATTCAATAAAAAGGAGTCATCATTGAACACAGGAACACTATTGCCAATGATTTTCAATTAGTTGGATTACAGGCAAAATTGGCATCCAATGTGGCAACATCAGAGACTTTCCTAAATCTATGTTTGTCTCTCTAGAGAGCACTCTAACAACATCTTTTCATTTCCTTTCTAACTAACAACGGGCCTATTTATGAGAGTATGTTAAGGTGGGATGGTAGCTGGTTGGAAGCCATGGGCAGTGAGTGTACACACATGGAGAAGAGCAGATGTGAGGATACCCTGCTATAATAAGTAGTTCTTAATAGATGAAAATATCAAAGGCCTAATTACCAACTTCACAGGTAAAGTACGCTGGAGGTGACAGACAAATTAAAGGATTTTAACAGGTAGAAATGATAGGTCCAAATAAAGAGGTATAAAGATGAGAATGTATGAATATATTATTGCCTTCCAGTAAACAACCGGGGGTTTGTTTTAAGATAGACACTGACCAAATGAAAGTAACCAGAAAAACGATTCAAAATCATCAAAATATATACAAGTGGAGGAAGCTTCAAGACACCAGGTATGAACGAAAACATCAGATGGAGGAAGGAAATGTGATAGTATAAAAGCCATTCACAGCATCATTTAAAGACTGGCATAGGGAAGAAGGGGGAGATACAGCCTCAGAAGATTGAGTCATACCATGTGAGGAATTAGATCAATTATAAAAAATAGCATACAAATGCCATACTGCCAGCATCAATGATACACAAAACCCACTAACATCCTCCATCAGGAATTAGGTCAATTATAAAAAATAGCATACAAATGCCATACTGCCAACATCAATGATACACAAAAACCATTAAAATCCTCCATCAGGGGCTGAATCTTAAAGCAGGAAAATGAAGTTCATAATAAAGAACACTTTAATAATTCTACTTCTAACAATTACAGCCAAATTAGAGAGAGAAATGTACTCAAATGGAATGGCCTGAAGGCCCACGGGCTATCTGTGAAGAGAACTTCAGAATTTGCCTGTAAATATGTATTTTGAATATTTGAACTTCATAAGAAATAATTTTGATTTCCTTAAGAGTTTTAAGTACAATCAAACAAACTTTTCTCAGCCAATAATAATAATAATATAACAACAATTATAGACAGCAAACATTTATAAAACACTGAATATCAGATACTATTCTGGGCAGTTTTGTACAGTAAATTATTTAATCTTCACTACAACTCAATTAAAATCATATATTATTATCTTCATTTTTACAGATAGAAAAACTTCAGAAAAACTAAAAAAAATCAGTCCAAGTTTGAAAACAAAATCTTAATAAACTATAAGAAAAAGTTCTGATAAATTATCTTACTTCTCATAAGTACATTTTGATTATATGCATATACCTCATATCATTAATATTATAGCTTCTTCTTGTATTATCCAACAGTAATTAGAAAACTTTTCACTCATATAAAATACTAAAAGAACAAACTCATACTCTATTGAAAGCCAAAAGGTAGGGAAACTATCAATAATCTTCAAGTAATAATATAAAAATTTCTAGGCAAAACATAATTTGATAAAGAAAAAGTTCTTGTGATTTTTTTAAAAGCTTCAATTAAAAAGCACTGGCTGGGTCAGCAAAATATAAGGTGGATTTGGTGTATGTGAGACCAGCAATTTCCCAAGGAATCTGAAAGCTGCATAAGGATAAAACTGGGAAACTTGGCTGTATTTCGCTAAGATACTTAATCATATTTTATCCCATAATGCTTAAGTTTATTATTAGTCTGTGCAGTAACATGAGAAATGAGAACACTTAACAAGCCTAACTGATCTGCTACCATTATTATTTTATTGATCATGAATAACATAAACTTGCCAAAATTCAACAGTTTGTCTCAAACTGAAAACTAAATGCAAAGTTAATTGTGACTGATTTTAAAATGCTACCATCACAATTTTCTCACCTGCTGATGACTCTTTGATATCATCGTCCTTAGACTCATCTGTTCCTGGGCTATCAAAGTCACAAGACTGACTTATTGGTTCACAGGGTTGAACTGTCTGCTCATCTATAGCTTTACGTAGTAAAAAGGAAAATAGATTTGCATAAGTGAAAATAAAAGACTAATTGACATTAAAATATGATTAGGAAAGAAAAACTGAACCAAGTATCAAAATAAATTCTACATTCATAAAGAAACATTGTTTAGTAATAAAACTGACAGTGATGTCTGTGGATACTGAAGAGTATAAAAAACAAACAAATTTGTTAAGATTATATATTTACCAGAATAAAATTACATTTCAAAAGCGAAATACAAAGCTCTATTACAAGATGCATATCTGGAAGGTGATTCCCAACATTATTCATACTGAAGTCAACTTTCACTTAGCACTAAAATTCTAAGCAGCACATACATTATAGTCATATAAAAATTTAAATTTAGGTGTTGGATACATGGCTCAGTAGCTAAGAACACACACTGCTCCAGCAGAGGACTCAGGTTTGGTTCTCAGCATCCACACTGGGTAGCTCACAACTGCCTGTAAACTCCATCCCAGAGGGTTCAATGCGTCCTTGAGCACATGTACTTCCATACACACACCCACACACAGACACATGTACACACAGAATGAAAAATGAAAAATAAACCTTTTAAAATTCAGATAAAGATTTATACACTCTCAAGCAATAACCATGTTAAGAAATCAGCGAAGTTATTTTCTCTGTTATTGGCAGCTACAGGGTTGATTTTAAGAAATAAAACAGAGCCAAGTTAAAAGATTGAAATGTTTAGACTTGTTCTATAAGCTATCTATCTACTGAAGTTGGGACAGAAATATTACAACTTAATTTACTTCTAAAATCTTATTTTCTGAATCACTACTATCTATGCTGACTCTCACTCCTGAAAGAAAAAGTACTAAGTTCAAATCTCCCTTAGTAAACTTATTATTTTCTATCATGTATTCAGATATTCTGCACACCGGCTATGCTGGCAGCAGGGATGTTGCCGGCCTCTTTGAAGCTAATTTTGTGAGTGTGTACCTTTTCCAGCTTCTTCAATGACTTGTCTCACGGCTTTCTTTAGACTGTTTGCCCGCAGCATTATTTCCCGGGGTTTTGCTTTCTGGGAGGAGGGTTTTGCGATGTCATTCAGGAGCTGGTCCTTGCTTTCACCCAAGGACTCTTCACTGGAAGAGTCCACGTTATCTTCTTCAGGGATTGCAGGGCCAACCCCTGGGGGAACGCGACTAGCCTGAGTATCTGCGTGCAGGGCTTGTAGCAGCTGTTCAAGCTTCTCATTTAGGATGGAGCACTAAGAAAACCAACAAAACATCAACTATGGTAACAAGAAAATAAGCAAGTAGTAACAACAGCGATAAGGAAGAAATTCAAATACATTAGATTGGCAGACACAATATAAGGTGTGTTTTTATGTAAGATAAATCTTGAAAACACTAACAGTCAAGTTGCTATGGTCTTTTCTTCTGTCGATGTTTTGGGTGAAGAATACAACCATTTTCAATTTAGTAAAGACAGAATAATCTTTAAATGAGTGACTCTTAATGTACAGAAATGCTTACTATTAACTGATAATGACCTACTGTATAAAAGACCAAAAACTCTCACAACTCTGACATCCACCTATTGATACTTCCACATCACTCAAATTCAATCTCAGGGTTTAAAGTCTTTTTAGGACAATCTTTTATGTATATGATAGTTTTGCCTGAATACATGTATGCAACCATGTGTGTGCCTGGTACCCACAGAAGCTAGAAAAGGGTCTCGGGTCCCTTGGAACAAGTGTTTTATGTAGATGGTTGTGAGCTGCCAACTGGGTGCTTGAAACCAAACTTGGGTCCTGGGCAAGGGTAGCAAGTGCTCATAACCACTGAGCCACCTCTCCAACCGCTGTTGGAGCCGTTCAAATCTAAACAATCCAGGTCAAACTGCTGTTCTTTCCTTGGATGCAACCAATACTAAGTTGAAAGAGACACAATACACAAAACCACAGGCTTTCAAAGGCTTTTTCAAAGACTAAATAAAAATTTAAAAGAAAAAAAGTTGATTTGCACTTTCTTTTTCTTCCACTCAACCCACTAGCTACAGTCTGAACTTAAGAGGAAGAAATCCTTCCCAAACCCAAATTATCCAAGTCTTATGTAAAAAGGCCGTCTTGTGAACTTTAAAAGTAAAGACACTGGCTTGTAAAGTCAGTATGCTATTCTTAGCATCAGGAAGCTCATAAAGGGGGGGAAAAATCTGTAAAGGCGTTAAAAAAAAAAAACCAATCACAAAAGAAATAGATCTTTGACAGAGACAAGGACTGGCATCTAGACAATGGAAGACTCATGCCGTGAGGAAACTGGACCACCAATTTTATCTGACATGGAAAGTCAGGTCTCACCCATCAGGACCACCTGCTCCATGGCATTCTCCTGTGTTAGATTACTGTGTGTCCCTTTATAATATCAATCACGAACAAAGAGATCTGAATCATACAATTCAGTTTGCTGAATTCTCTCCAACAATGCAGCTTTTGTGAATATTAAAGGTCAACCATCACTAGATGTTTTTGTAAATCCTCATATCTAATTTTTAAAAAAAATCACTATTTTTTTTTAAATATTTAGATGTTTTGGTAAGAGCACACCAAGGCAGTCCTTAAAAACAGTGCAATGCTCACAAAGACAACACACAGCTCCCTGCCCATCACGTGTTTCCCTTACTTTACTGGTCACGGCTTCAGCTACTACTGTATTTTCCAGTGTTTTGTCATACGCCTTTTCCACTTTGGCAACAAAGTCCTTCACGGTTTCACAGAGTATCCTTCGAGGAAGAGAAATCACAGTTTAGTTGCTGTGCTCTCGTGTACAAGTGTATTTATTAGTAAGCACAAGTAGACAAACTCATAATACCCTGGATCATTTTTATACTGACTACACTTCCATCTGTGTTAATATATCTTAGACACATTCAGGACTTCCTAAATGAAAATGGATACATGAATAAGCCTGTTCTCCATACTTATCATAAGATTGCATAAATAAGCCTGCCAAATAATACTTTCAGATCCCCAAAAAACAATGCAGTATCTTCTGCCAGAACTTAGATCATTTTCCTCATGAATAATAAACAGACATGAGTTCTCTACTATATACTGGACCTACAGCAAATGGACATCTTGGTAGCATGCTGCTTCTGAAGAGGAAAAAGAGGTTGTGTATTGTTACCAACCAATCAGACACCTGAATTGAGTTATGTTCTCTGTAAACCCATTCATTTTCCTCCATTAAGATAACCAATACAATCATACACAAGCCTAATCCAATTGAGATCTTGTTAGTGTCAGCAATATATGGTTTACTTGTTTGTTTCTTTTAATTACATTTGGTGACTTTGCAAAAGAAAGAAAAGAAAAAAATACTGTAAAACATACCTGCCTTTCAAAAAGTCGTGTAAAAATGAGTAGTAGCAAAAAGACATATGAATATAGATTGGTTTTGGCAACATGTATATACCAATAAAAACATCTTGACTGTAAAGCATTTCTATCATTGGTATAGATTTTAAAATTTAAGAAAAAGAGAAAAAATGTTCCAGTAGGGTTTTTTTTTTTTTTTTTTTTCCTATTAGGCTTACAGCTTTCTCTGGTAAGCAATAGCAGTTTGCAGATACTTCAATATTATAAAATTTAAAAAATGCAACAGACACATGTTACACGTATATGTACCCACATATACTCTAAACCTTTGAACTGGTCATGCAGGTATATTATTCCTAATTTTTGGTTTATTTGTTACTTAGGGATTAGATCCACTAGCTATCTAGCTCTCAATCTGCTTCCTGATGTCTGGGATAGAACCCAGGCCTCACATATGCTAAGCAAACATTCAACCATGAGCTATCGGCATATTCTCTTGGCTTTGGCTGACATTTCAAAATCTGTTTCCTGATGCCATGTGTGTACATGTGCAATATCCATGCAGTGTCGGAGCAGGCAAGGAGAAGGTGACTGACCTCCTGCAACTGGAGTTATGAATGGTTGTGAGCTGTGTTGTCGGAACTGGTTACCAAACTACAGTCCACTGCAAGAGTGACAGGCACTTAAATGCCCATAAATTTCAATTTTTAAGGCAATTAAAAAATATAGCTTACCATTTGTTAGAGACTCATTCATGTATTTATATATAATTTTTATTCTTTGTTCCTATGTAAGAGACTTTTCTAGAATATTTTTTAAAATTTATGTCAGGCAACCATGAAATTTCTTGTATGAGAGACTGAAGGAAAAGTATGATCCTACTGTGTCTAAAGGGCTGAGGGTCTGATGTGCAGGTTAGGAGAGTGCTTGATGCTTCAACTGTGGGACTAATCAGAAAAATGAGTTTACCTTGTGTTCCTGTCCTTCCACATTTAAAAAGGAATAACAGCTCTATAGATTCTGGAGGCATGAATTAATCTAAATAGTGAATTTAGAGATTCTATAGAGAGATCTATACTTAAGGCAGGCCAGGTGGTATAAGTCAGAAACCTTATCTCCTTGATGCAGGAGGGTTCTAGTTTCAAGCACTGCCTGGAATAGACTGAGTCTGAGGCATTGTCCTTTTAAGTTTTCTGCGGACATACATTTGATCACAGAGCAAGGCTGGCAAAGTCAAATGTCTACTGGGGCCAGGGAATAATAGGTGAATTGAACCCAGGACAAGAAAGGCACTAAAAGAGTGTTGAGGTCTGAGCAATCTGAAAATGAATAATTTCTGAAAGCAACACAATTGACTACATAAGCCCAAACCAGCCAGTATCTCTGCCCAGTGTGCTACCCATCTCTCTACATCAGCCACAGTGGTCCATCGCCTGATGATGCCATTTCTTTTTTCTATTGTTCAGTGCTGTATCCTGTTCTGTGGCAACACATCCTCAAAAGTAGTTGTTACCACATTTACACTTCTGTTAGAAGAAAATTTTATTCATAATGATTTATTTTATGTTTCTTCTTCACTAGACATTAAGTATGTAATTAACTGAAATTTACATTTTCCTTCTCAGTTTTCTACTGTGTCAGTTCTCCTACCCCGTCCTTTCCTTCCCATCCTGCGTAACAGCAATATATGCTGAAACATGAACTGAACAGAACTGTAAAGCATTCCCTTGCCAATGAGTTGAAAGTTTCAGCTGGTAGCATCCCCCTACCCTCGCTGACTTCTGATGATGTGAGCATAGGAAAAAGAAAATTCAAAATTCCACGTTTGGGATAATAACATCATGGAGCTTTAGCACCATGTATGGAATTAACTAACTTATAACTTTGAACTAAAATATAATTATACAATTTAAATATGCTGGGAAATGTCATTTTGAAGAATCTCATTGTTTTCCTTTTAGTGATATAAACAGTTGCTTAATAGAAATGCATTATAATAGTAAATTATAATGACATAGGATTCCCATTTTATAATTAATCATTGATACTTTCCAAATAGTCATTTAAACTCTTTCATTTATATATTTTCTTGACAAAAACTTTTCAAAATAAGCAGCAAAATTTACTCCCTCTGAATAGACTCCATGCAGATGCTACTGTAACTAAAAAGAAATCAAGTTCAAATTATTGTATTTAATCTTTTTAAGTTATTTCATATATATGACCAAGGAAAAGCACCAGAAATGGTGTCACATACAGGAACATCCCGCCCTTTCATATTCTCACATAACTTTCTTCACTTCAGTCACATAACTCACTTGGCAGATGATATGACCACCGCATGTTCATCAGAATTGAGGATTTTTGTAAGGTGATTTGCAACAGAGTCTTCATAAATTGTCATCTGGAAAAGAAAACCCTATACTATATGATCGGTGTTGGCATCGATGCAACCCACTTACAACTGCTTCAGAAATGTACTGTTCATACACATACAAGACAGGCCAACAGTTGACATGAAAAGTGGGGGAGGTCATTATGCAAAAAGTGTGTGTGTGGGGGGTCATTATGCAAAATAAAACTTCCCCTAATTCCTACATTTTTTTTTAGAAAATCCAATTAAACTCCATTATTTCTAATTATAAATAAATAAATTATATAAAGTATAACTATAAGCATTATTTAAAATGAATACAGTAAAAGACAGACTACTGCATACAAAATATGGATTTTCATCCTAACCCTAACCCTAACCCTAACCTAGAAATCCAAGGAGAATAATCCAGTGATTGACATTCAGTTTCATCACGAGCCTGGAGAATACATATTGAAACCACACACAGAATGGCTAAAATGCAAACAGCAGCAGGTGGAACCTGACACCTGCAACAGCGTATACAGAGCTCCTACAGGAAAACTGATAGGTCCCAGGAAGCTATTGGACATCATCTTTTAAAGCTGAACACACACAGGCCTAAGGCAGAGGATCAAGAAGCTCAACATAGACAACCCAAAGAAACAGATGCGTGTTCACCAAGAGACGTGGACTGGATGGAATGTTCACACAGTGTTAGATGCAATGTATTCTTTCCGTGGAAATACCACAGGATGCTTGGAGGGCCAGGGCACAACTGTGCCACAGAACAGATGACTCTGACAGGCTTAACGCTGGGTACAAGGAACCAAAACAGAAAGCACACAAAATGGTGTCCATGTTATAGCCTATGTGTCCATTTCCCCAAACCAGACAGAATTAGTCTAAGGCTGTTAAAAGTCAGGACAGTGGTCATTCATGAGAAATAAATGTGTGGAGGTGCTTACAAGGGCAGGAGGGGGCTTATCAGGCCCTGAAATGTTGTCTTGTGATCTGGGTATCAGCAACATAAGGTTTGCCTAATTTGTGAAACTGTCTCAAGCTACACATTAAGATATGCACATTTTCTGCCTATATATTACACTTCAGTAAAAAAAGGTTTATAACAATTCAATTGTATAGCCACACAATCTGGTAAAGTAACCTTAACGTTATGTAAGTAAAGCTTCTCCTAGACAATGAAACACACTAAATTCCCCAATGCGCTAATAAACTCAGAATTTTCCAGTAGAAACAATGGCCCCATTCAAGTTGGTTCCTCAACAATCCTCCACCTTCCTCACACATCTTTTCTCTTTTTTTACTCATCAGTACTAGTTCACTCAGAAATAACTGAAGTTTCAGGAAACAATTTCCTCCACAATGTCATTCGGACTGGCATCGTCTTGAAAAAAAAAAATCTCATTTTAAATGTACAGTCAAGTCCATCTACTGGTAGATAATTTGCAATTTTTACCTCACCTCTTTCAAATGTAGACCACATTTGGAAAAGCAATTTCATACCACAGTAGCTACAGGTCTCCCAAGTGACACAATATTTTCCTGACCCTCTAATCATCTGGTTTAAGTACAAAAATGTATATCACTAAAGATCAGAACAGTGGAAACATATCTTTTAAAAATGCAAAACAGAGCAATTCTTCATAGACGACTTTATTCTCTTCACTGCAGAGTAAATAATATATGACATGGTCAGTAATGCTGCAAATAAATGCATTAATTAATTTATTAGTTACTGTCATTTAATTGATAATACCTAAAGCTTATATTTATTTGTTCATTAAATTTATTTGAGGACAAAAATATACCTCTTTCTGGGGAAAAAATAATCTTTATATACAAGAACAGAATTTATAGATGACACATTCCAATCTACTACAGTATTATTTAGCAGGATCCTAACTTTCTTTCCTCATTTTGGGGAAAAAATAGTAACATTTATGAAAAGTGCTACTAAGACTAGTTTCTGTGATGGGTATATTCAGAATAATATTACAATTCAAGATATTTTTCTGTAAATTAAACAATAAATATAATAACCTCAACAGTGAGCATCTCTAGGTGAGCTGGCTGTACATCATTTCTAATTTCCATTTCTATGATTTACTACTTTCTGATGTTATAGAACATTTTTAATACTTTCATATCTAAAAAATACATTCTTCTCCTCTAAGGAATGCTCCATGTTTCTATTTGCCATTCCTAACTTTAGTTTTGACAAGTTAATAATTTTCTCAATGGCAAAATAAACATTTCAGCTCTAAAGATGTAAATTTTCCTAGAGGAAAAAATACACTGTTGTAGATCAAAGTCTCAATGAGTTAGAGATAATCTCTTACAAGGTCAGACTGTTTTACATTTCCATTGCTCTGAAGTTTAAATATAACTGAAAATTTTAGATGTTGGTAGTGTGGAAGAGAGATAGAAGAAAGTGAGCAGAGTTTCTTCCTTTGTTTGCTAAGGATCAGCGGGTTTGACATGGGTCTGCTGTCTATTCAAGGAACAGGCAAACTGGAAGAGAGACACAGCATGATCTTCCAGCCTGGAGTACTGGAATGTGGGTGGGAGGGGTACACTGGAGCTGGACCCAAACATGCTGGACTGACCAAGCATGTGCTCCTGACCGATGCAAAAGATGACTGACACTCACTAGAGGCTGCTATCTGTTGGCCTCCTGGGGCACGAGGACAGGACCTCAAATGCCTGGTGCTTTATACACATTTGCATCCTTAAATCCTCACAGCACTGTGGCCATGTTACAGGTGACGTGGTGAGGTCCACAGAGGTCAGTGACTTAGGGTTCATGGTCACAGAAGAATTCTAACCTTGATCCTCAGCATTCTTTACTCAGGGAGAGAAGACTGGAAGTAGTCAGGGATACCAGGAACAAGCATGTCACCACTGCCATCTCCCCTGTCCCCAGTATACCCCATTTTAAATAGCCAGTAGACAAAAGATTAGTCTTACATAAAATTCTTCAGATGCTTCTGTGGGTTGAGGAAGTAGAGAGGCCTTCGCTGGCAGTTTGAGTTCATATGTCATGATACTCCACCTGATGAGAGAAAATCCTTTGATGTAAATTTTCTTAATAAACTATTTCCATCTCATATACATGCATATATACATATATTTGTGCCCTACAGTTTTATATTATCTTAAACCAAGGATGGCACAAAGACAAAACTGTGATACACCCATACAACATTGGACTCATAGGTTCTCATTTCCACATTCTACCATTTCTACAGTTAGCAGCATCCCAACATTCCAACACCAGATCACAGCAGGAAAAGCTGGCCATCCTCTGACTTACTACCCTTTTTTAAAATTTATTTTTATTTTATATCCATAAGTGTTTTGCCTACATGTATGTCTGCGTGGGGGTGTCAGAAAGCTTGAAACTGGAGTCACAGACAGTTGTGAGCTGTCATGTGGGTGCTGGGGATTAAATCCAGGTCCTCTGGAAGAGCAGTCAGTATTCTCAAGCACAGTCATCCCTCCAGCCCCAACATCACACTCTTGATGCAATGCATTCTCGCTGTTTTTCTTCCCTACTTTCTAAATAAGGCTCCTTGTAAAGCACTAAATTATGTTATTAATGAGCCATAACACAAAGTTCTAAAGTCATGTCTTAGATTAAATGAATGCATATTACCTATGAAAATAAAGCATCTTACTACATGCAGCGACTGTTCCTGGCAAAAGAATATGTGAATGAGTGAGTGGTCTTTTTTTTTTTTTTTTTTTTGTGTGTGTGTGTGTGTGTGTGTGTGTGTGTGTGTGTGTGTGAGAGAGAGAGAGAGAGAGAGAGATAAAAATGAAGTAAACATATATAATTTAAGAGTAATGTAAACACGGGTCAGAAGGAAATTATAAAAATAATAATTTAAGAAAACATATTCCAATCATTACTAAGTATTACCAAGTAATAATTCCAAATGTTGAATCATCCAAAAAAGCAATCAACAGGATAATTCCAGAGTAATATTTAAAACAACTCCAAATTTGGGGATAATAATGGGCAAAGACATTATTATAGTCCAACAAGATGAGAGATAAAGATTTTTTTATAAATACAAGGCATTATAAAAGCAGTATTACAGCACATGAATTTTATTAAAAGCATACACAGCTAATGATGACACATTCAGGCAATTCCCAAACTAGTGGATCCTAGTGTCACTCAGACCAATGAGAATAAGTCTTTGCACCAAAACCCAAATTTCCAGAAACTTTCCCAACAGGCATGGGTTATTTAGTCCATGTAACCTAAACCATTACTTATAGTTACTATTCAACTCTCAGCATGAAAACATAAATAAGGGCTGGGGAGCCGGCTCCATGGCCATGGCATGTACTGTAAAAATGTGCAGAATAAACTGTAGATCCTCAGAACCTACCTAAATGCCAAGTGGGAGTGATGACCTGCATGTAGGTCCAAGAAGACAGGAACTGGCTCACAAGACTAGCCATCTCATCTAGCTCTGGTTTAAATGGGATACCCCACCTCAACGAATAAGATGGTAAGACAATGGAGGATGATTTCTATCATCAACTCCAGGACTCCGTATGTATATGCAAACACACACACACACACACACACACACACACACAGAAACCATTACAAATAAAATTATATTTATATAGTTTTCCATCCATGCATGCAACAGATCATTATGAACATCTCAAAGTGAAAGGCAGGGTCTAGATCCACAAGAGTGAATAGGCTTCCACATGAAGCACAAGTGCAAGCCCAGAAACTAGAAATCACACAAGTGTTAATTACATCTGCAAATAAGTAAAATGGCAATCAGAAATGTAAGAGCCAACCTACTTGTTGCTAAACATCTTCTCCAGGCAAAAGCCAAAAAGTGGGCAAAGATTCCACCCCAAACCATAACTTTCCAAACTGCATCTCTCTCCCAGATACAGATAGGGAATTCTGGGGAAATGGGAAGAAGTGTCAGCAAGAAAAAAAAGAGTGGGCCTGAGGTGTGCATTAGCACTGGCTATAAGATGGTCCAAGGCTTTTCTGGTGTCTGTGCAATGTGAGGGAGAATCTGAATCTGAGCCTGGACTCTGTTAAAGCACCAGCCCTACTGCTTCCTGGCTATGTGACTTTGACCATGTCAAGGACAGAGATGACAATATCAGCTCATTTGTGACTGTAGTGTCTACAACCACAGCCAGACAAATGGTCTGGGTTGTTCCTACTCCCGCAGTCTCCAGAAGTCTGTGTCTAATTGTTGTGAAACAGTCATAATGATGCCTTTATGAACCAAGTCATAGTATAACTCTAAAAAACAAATACATATTATTGAAAAGCCTAAATGAGACAGAATATTAAGTTGATTTTGCATCCCTTTTTAATGTGGCTAGGATCACCTGCTCTTCACAAACAGTAACGTCACAAAGAAATCACAATGATTCTAATAAAGATCCTCCGTTGCTTTTAGCAAGCCTGTGGATGTCAAGTTTAAACACAGGGGTGTTATTTCTCATATAACCACTAGGGGGAGAGAATTTCTAGAGCACATTAGAACTGCCCTTTAAACCTGTCCCCAAAAGAAGCATTTGGAATTCTCTGTGTTGCGGCTGGTAAGATGGCTCAGTGACTAAGGATGTTGGCAATGAGATTGATGGCCTGAATTAGATCCACAAGAACCACAAGGCTCAAGGAGAGAACCAACTCTGGAAAGACCTCCCCGTTCTCAATGTGGCAAATGCAGGGACATGCATGCATTAAGTATTTCAAAAAATCTTTAGTAATACTCTGAGTTGTTTAGTAAGAAAACCACTGGACCATTTAGAAATCTCTCAATATCTCAATCTCTCTCTCTCTCTGTCCTGCACCTGATTTTATTTCATTCAAATCCTTAAGTTTTATTAAGGTAAAAACTGCTAAATACTATACATTTATTATATATGACTATTGTTTTGATGTACATAACTCTCATGAAGTCACCATAACACTTGAGCTAGTTCACTGACCCATCAGCACACTGTTATTCCTGATTCCTGTTTCTGTGTGTATATATATGAAGTGTGAGGGTGTGCATGTACATGAGTTCCAGCATGCATGTGCCACAACCTGTGTGTGGTGATCTGGGAACAACTTAGTGTGCTAACCCTCACAGCTGTATATCCAGGCCAGCTAGCCTGCCAGCCTCTAGGAGGCTCCTGTGCTTCCTTCCCATGTCACTGTAAGAAGCACTGGGATTTACAGACCTGTGTCACTTCACTAAGCTTGGAATGGCTTCTGGGGAACTAAATCCAGGATTGTACAGGAAGTACTTCCCCCATGGGACACTTCCCCAGCCCCCAATCCTTTTTATTTTCCTTTCCTTCTTTTCTTTCTAACCTCCAGACCTTTAAGGATTGAGCATCTTGAATCTAGCCCCCAGTGCAGATTATAAATCATTATGCCCCAACTAAGTGAGTGTCACCTTCATGCAATTTTGAATAAATATAGGCTAAGGTTCTGCACCTGAGCTCTGTTTTTCAATATGTTGTCAGCAAAGGAGTCAAGCATTACAGTATGATAGACAAGGTTACTGTACTGAGGTTATCGCTCATCTTAGGATAATTACATTTTTGACTGGTGGCTCCCTGATGTGATTTTATTTTCAGGAAGATTTCCACAGATGGCTAATCCTATCAAAGTTGTTTTGATTCATGCAAGATCAAGTCTGTAATGATATTTTGATATTTGTTTTGTGCTCTTGGAGGGCAGGGGGGAATGATTATGGCTTACTGAATCTTCTTGCTCCCTAAACCCACATTCTAAATGCCTTCACCTCAGTAGCCAGGCTACAAACACTTTTTGCTTTATAGATGGCTATTTAGAGTGTGGGGAGGGGAGCAGAGGGAAGAGGGGGAGAGGGAACCAAGGACAGCAGCAAGTTCTTCATCTTCCTGTGTGTTCCGAAGACACCCATCCCCCCCACCCCCCCACCCCCCCACCCCCACAGGATTTATTCTCTCCTCCCCTTCTCCCTCCCCCACCTTTCTCTCTGCAAGCACTCTACCATTGAGCTATATCCCCAGCTGGGTAAGGCTGTTAATCTCTTTACTATCCAATTACTGAATTATTGGCTGGATTAAGGCTGTTAATCTCTTTACTATCTAATTATTGAATTATTGGCTGGAAGACCCTCTACATCCTGAAGTTCACATCCTTTTCTTTCTGAAACTACACGATGGTGGGTCTTCCTATTGCATGTATCAAAAGCTGCAGCTGCAAAGCTAACTTCTGAGCTTTCTGACTTGAACACTGATTAAAAGTGGTTGGCGTCCCCGGGCTGGGCATGGTGCTATGCTTCTATAATGCTGGCACTCAGGGGCGAGAGAGGACATCTCAAGTTTGAGGTCAGGCTGAGCTATGTAGTGAGTCCCTATTGCCAAAACAAAGAGTAGTGACTCTATAACAATTTACATTTACAATAATAAATCCACTGAAGCCATTTTTTTGGGGTGGGGGGGTTGTGTCATTCATTCTTTCAAAAAAACATTTTCTGTTGCATATCTACTTTTTATGGGCTCTATTCAGGATCTCAGTGATCAATGAACAAGATCTGGAGTTTGGACTTTCAGACTTACAGTTAGGGAAACTAAAAGTACCAGATAAGGTGAGGTTGTCATTTTCTGAAGGAGAATTTCTCTTACCTGTCCAACATTTTGGTACTGGCTCGTTCCAGCTTCTCTAGTATCTGAGGGAGTTGGGTGTCATCATCATATGAGCCTCCCCAGCCAAGAACTCGAGCAAGGTCATTGCCTGTCCCCAAAGGCAATACCCCCAGTTGGCACTGCAAGAGAATGCAACAGTGATGCTTTGAGACAAGTTGGGAAACAAGGACCTTGAGTTCAAGACTAGCTTAAGCTACACAGCAAGACCCCATCTCAGACACCCCAGTGAGCACTTGCCTGTTTATGCAAGTTCAGTTTATCAATCTCTGACAAAACCCAGCCTACACTTCCGTCTCCTCCACAGACAAGAATCCGGAAGTTGTCAAACTTCTGAAATAACCTCAAGCTGAAAGTAAAACATCTATTTTTAGTGTATGTACATAAAAAAACATTTCTCCAACTACTGTTCACTTTATATTCATTATTACCACATTTATATTAAATATAAGAATTCTTATGTAAAAACTAACTTGAGTGCAATAGTCAGCTCAAGAAACTTTTGAATAAAAAGATGCTATAAGCCGAGGCCAAGATAAATTAGAAGGAAGGGGAAATGAAAAATGAGAAGGATTGAAGTGAAGAACCAGAAAGAAGGACTGAAGGCAAAGTAGACATAGGACATGTCATTTCCTGAGGAATTACAAGCCAAGGGAGGAGCATCTCAGAGGTGTGCGGGACACGGCGGCTGTAACTGAAGACAGCTGCCAGCCCTCACCAATGGCTGCCTCTCAGCATACTCAGCTTTCCTAGCCTCAGCCCTTCTTGTATTTCTCCCTTCCTGTCACTCGGTCCCTTAGAAACCCTCAGGTCCTGTGCAACATCTCACAGGGAGAGATGCTCAGAGATTGGAGAGTGAAGAGCTCCTTCATGACAAGACACAGCATCAACTCCATAGACACATCATATGCAGGCACCGAAGGGGATGGAGGATCCCGGGCAAATTCCCCCATGAAAATGCCAGGTAGTTCATACTCATTTTTGGACTTTAATACAACACCACAGAAAGCTCAAAGGACAGTCACAAAAGTCCCTTTTCATTATCTGAAGTCAGCCTGAGATCCTCCAGGAGCTGACCCTGCCATGCTGGACAGAAACCCCTTTGGCTAAGACACTGACTGTGTATTGATATAAATCAAGATTAGTTTTCCATGAAGGTCATTCTCTGATATTAATTTGTACTTTAGATCTATACAATTTTCTCTTTCCTACAGCTAAGTATTTGTTTGACACAAAATACACACTTAAAATATTATAACATTATAACAAGTTTGGAATGAATATTAGGAAACTGAATAACATCAGAAAGAGTGTGTTAACATGTGAATGAGGGAGCACATCTTGAACCCCAACATTCAGGAGGGAGAGACAGGTCATTCCCTGTGAGGCCAGACTAGTCTACATACAGCTCCACGTCAGCCGGGGTCTCATAGTTCTGTCTCAAAGATAACTACAAAAACAAACAAACAAACAAACGACAAGGAAAAAATCCACAACAACAAATAATTTAAGCTAGAGACGTAGCTTACTGAAGAGGACTTGCCTGGAATGTGTATATCTATAGGATCAGTGACCAGCACTGTGCAAAAAGAACAATATAAAACCAAAACTAAAGAAAGCCCAAATGAAGGAAGAAGTCAGAGCACAAAAAGATGGCCAGTGGAAACTGCAACTTAATGGGTTTTTTAAAATTTGTTTGTTTTTCCGAGGCTGGGTTTCTCTGTGTGGCCTTGGCTGTCCTTGAACTTGCTCTGTAGACCATGCTGGCCTTGAACTCAGAGATCCACCTGTCTCCCAAGTTCTGGGATTAGTGTGTGCTACCAGCACCGGGCTTGGTGGGGAGAAGGGCCAGATGCTCTCATACTTAGAACCATACTTTACTCAAGCAAGAGTTATCATTAGTAAATTACCCTAAGTGAGGCCCTCCGTTCATTAAATCAAACACCTGAGCTGGGTTGAGCAACTGTTTAAATCGACGAAGGAACTTCACCCCCTGACTGTCTCCGCTCCTGGAATTGACGAACACCAAGAGAGGGCTAACACAGAACGAAAAAGTCGCCCTACAGAACCCTGAAAAACAAACGCAGAAAAGATTAATATGTATATTTTCTCTCTTAAATTATTAACAGACATTTAGAAAGAGAAATGGGAAAAATAAGGAACCTTCCTTATGGCTGGCACATCATTATAATCTAATTCCCCAGTGGAGCTAAGGTTATTATTTACATCCTAGCAATATAAAACTCTCATTTTAGACCATGCTTGGAAGTGAAAAAATCACACCAAAGACAGTGAGAAGCCCATCAAAGAGTACTTGAAATGGACCACTAATCTTACCAATATTTATAAGAAAAGCAAATCTAGGCTATGGGTTCCTAGTTGTCAAATAATCCTTGTTCATACTCCATATAATATTCCAATTGTTCTTTGCAGAGGCCTGAGAAAATACTTTAAAATTTATAATAAACAAAAGGTGTATCTGAGGTGGGAAAAACTACTATCCTCTACCCTTTCCATCCATGTGTGCAATTGTATCAAAAGTCTGTGCATGAAGCCCAGCAGAGACTGAAAGAACACATTGCAAAAGCCATTTGCAACGTGGCTTGTGAAAAACCAAGTAATGAATGTTCTATTCCCAAACTAGTGATGTTTGGAAGTTTCCTCAGCACTTACAGTTAAGCATTGTCAGACTCTAGAAATAGCAAGTGCAATTAGAGATCTACAAAGTCCTGCAATGAAATTAGGGGAGAGCAAATTTTAATAGTAGGCCACACTAATGGGCAGTTTTTACTATGGCGAGAGAAGACACAAAAAAATAACCTTTTAGTATTTTGGTACAAAATTATAATCTTCCTTCATCCATTGGGATACAAAAAAAAAAAAGTCTTTGGCTAATGTGTTAATGGATACACTACAATTTTCATTCTAAAATATTCATCTGGGCTAGGGATGTAGCTGAGTGTTTGGACAACTGAGCTGCCTAGCTCTTCAAGATCCTGGGTTTTATCTCCAACATCACAAAAATTAGTTAATTAGTTAAACAATCAAATATATCTTTCAGCATTTATAAAAACCGACCAGAATAGTAAATTACAGTTTATTACAGAAAGCAATAATATTTACTTTATATTTAATGCCAGAAATACATATACTTATACTACTGCTACATACCGTCAGAATCTGTGCTATTTAGTGCAATCGGAGGTATGATAGATACTTTACACTGGCCAAGTGGACAGACAGGGTGGTACAGATCTTTGCAGGCAGTGTGTACCTATCAACAAACAAAAAAACTTTCAAGAATCATAAAACAGGAAATCAATGTCTTTCTGTGTTATAAACTATATATACAGACCTGCTCGTTCAAGCTCAATACTGTCACACAATGTATAAACTATATATACAGACCTGCTCATTCAAGCTCAGTACTGTCACACAATGTATAAACTATATGTACAGACCTGCTCATTCAAGCTCAATACTGTCACATAATGTTCACAAGCACCATAGACACATTACCCTTCCAAGGGACAGGCTAGCACCATACATGTGAGAATGGTCTGAGCAGTCTATGCCTGAGGTTGTCTAAAACAGGTAATATGTAATCAGGGAATGCGTGTTGGGGGAAAAGAGGAAGAGATGAGATGTGGAAGAAAGGCAATAAGGGGGTGAGGGAAGTTATCTCAATATTCTGCCAATAAACTTTAATAACAGGAAATAAAACCAGTAGTGTGCCAGCTCTTTCTGCAGTGATCCTACAACTGTAGCCAAGCTAAACCCCCGGGAGAGAATCAGCAGTAAATCCACAGCTGATAGAGACATCAGGAACGGGAGGAGTTGGGAGTGACCAAAGGCAACGGTAGCCAAAAGTAGTTTAAAATGCTGTCTGTGTGGAACTGGAGAGATGAAGAATGGTTGAGAGCACTTGTCCAATTCCCAGCACCCACAAGGGGACTTAAAACCTTCCTTGACTCCACTTACAGGAGAATCTGGTGCCATCTTCTGGCCTCCATGGGCGCCAGGCACACACACAGTGCACATATTGTACATGCAGGAAGAACACTCATACACACAGAATGAAAACAATAAATTTAAAAAAAAGTTGTTTGTGGGTAGTGTTCTTTGAAAACAATGAGTGGTGTAAGAGGGCTTTAGAGGTTAGGTGTGTACTGACATGGAAAGACACCTGTCACAGTCTACACGGTATCACACTGTCCCTGGGAACCTGGTACATGCTAGGGGCATCTTGGAAGAGGAAACCTCAGTTGAGAAAATGCCTTTCTTTGTAAGACTGGTTTGCAGGGCATCTTCTTGACTGATGATTAATGTGGGAAGGCCTGCCCACCATGGGCTGGTGGTCCTGAGTTGTATAAGAAAACAGGCTGAGCAAGCCATGGGGAGCAAGCCAGTAAGCAGCACTGTTCTGTGGACTCAGCTGCCTCTGCCTCTGGGTTCCCTTCTTAAGCTCTTTCCCTAGCTTCCATCAGTGATAGATAAACGCTTCCCTCCCCTACCTTCCTTTGGTCATAGTATCTCAGCCACAGAAACCTATCACAGACCAAAGTGAAATACAAAAAACAGCAATCTCACATAGGAGACAGACACAGCACCAGGACAAAGGGAGTCATGTTTAATTTAAAAGTGGGAAGGAGGCACAGGTGTCACCTATTGGACCCGACTAAAACGCTGTAGGATTTGCTCTGCTCGGAAGTGAGTCTCATTAATTAGACTATCCACTCAGCAGACTCACATCCTTTGTGCCTTCTACTGATCTGCTTCACAGGTAACAAAAGCAGTGGGTTTTCCACATTTGAAATGTGTGTGTGTGTGCGCGTGTGGTGACTTCCAAATTTAAAATACTAGCAGTAAAAGACTGTAAGACTCAAAATACCACCAAACAAATCCACCCGAGTGGAAGGCAGGCACTGCTGTGGCAGGACAGCAGGGCCACACTAAGCAGAGTTAGGGCCAGCTGCCTGCCTAGCACTGTCTGCACACAGCTTCCTCACACTGACTGCCCTCATTTAGTCAGAAACCTTGTCCTTATAACAGATGACAGAAATGAGAATTAATTCCTTGATACACATGCAAATTTTTAACAATAATTATTTATGTAACATGTATATCATTCCAATCGCATCAACGCATAGCCTACTGAGTTCAGCATTGTGTCAGAGGGTGGACACAGGGCTGCAGGAAAATTACATTTCAGGTAGCAATGATAACCTGGGAGCACCCTGGAGCAGGGCTCTCTGAGGGCATCATGTAGTTTAAAGGGGGAGTGTGTACTGAAAATAATAAATTACAATGTGATGAAATCAATACAGTAAAACAATAAGCTATGAGAAGGGGAACCTGTGACGTAAGAAATATCTGATCACAAGCAACTGCTATAAACAGGCCATTTGAAAAGAAGACCAGAGCAGAAATGAGAAACACACACACACACACCTGTCACATTAGAGAGAATACACTTTGAAAACATAAATGAGTACCATTATGTCACAAAGGGGTATGTGTAACAGGGGTCCACTCTGTCAGGTGCTATTTGCTTTGCCTCTGGACGACACAGAAGACCAAGTCAGGGAAAGCGACTGATTTCCGAGTGTGAACAAGTCTAACCCCTTACCATTGTTTTACACCAAAGGCATTTCCAATCTTGCAGGCGGAGAACGCTGCCGCATGTCTTGTCACAGACTGCACACTTGGCGCTCACAGGCAAGTTGCCTTCAAGCCACTGGTGAGGCATGGCGACCTATGGACAGGAAGAAATCGGTCAGAGAGAAGCCTGGGGATGCCACCCTCACCCTGCAGAAGATGGGGAACGGCCTCTTACGCTACAGACTGAGAGTCCTTCACTCATCCTGTCCACACTAATGGGCCATCTACCACGCCTGAATCCTAGAGATATACAAAAGGCCCAGCCTGTGAGATTCAACAGAAATCTAGCTGAGGAGAAAGGCATGCCAAGGTTCAGAAACCGTGATACCTGAAGGTTTCATATGCAAGATATAATGGAGTTCAGGCCTGAAGGGAGGATTCTTGAGGGGAGGCCCAGACTTTGCAGAGTGAACATCTCCACTAAGCTTCAAAAACCACTGAGTCTGTCAAGGTCTTTAAGGACAGCTCAGCCAAGATGCGCTGCCAAGTCTTACTCAGAACACACTGACCTACAAGCAGGGAACTAAGGAACGCTAGGAAGCAATCGATTAAAATCAAAATTCACAATCAACTAACACTTGCGATCTATAACCCAAATAACCCATATTCCCACTTAACTCTCTGTCATTATGTTCTACAAGAGAGGAGTTGCTGGGGAAGGGGGCCGAGCCACTGGAGCTTACACCATCCTCATCCTCTATGATGTCCTTCCCAATGGAGGCCAGCGTGGTCCATTTGCAGTTGTTTGTTGCCCTCACTGCACATCTTTTGTGAGCCTTGAACTTACACACTAAAAAAAAAAAAAGAAAAAAAATCATATGAAGTCAGAGGTTTAGAGGTTTTCCTGGGAAAGAAGCTGCAGCATGAAAATTTTAAGCTGGGGGCGGGGATGGAAAGAGGCAGAAGAAAACCAAATTTCAAAGAAAATATTTAGGCTCCAGAAGAACTGAAATCTTAAAATTTAATGTCTTGGTACTTATGAAGCAGTTAAAATGTAATATAATAGGTTGCTGCTAAAAAGAGAAATTAAATAAACACAGAGAATTAGTTCTTCAGAAAAGAAAAACACAGACATGCACACATACTCAAAATAATCCAGTAACAAGAGTACTTGTAAAATATCACTTCTCAGTCTAGGTATAGATCCCACTATATTAATTTGTTTAACTTGAGAAAATTCATTAAGATATGTACTTATGACATTTGTATTGTTATATATTTACATTAATAATTTGAAACTGTCACAAGGTAAAGATAATAATGGAAGTGTTTTAAAGTTTAAGTACATTAAACAATCAGGCAGCTTGGGAACCAGTCCCAAAGATGGCTGAGTTGGAGCTGGGCCTGTGGCACATGCCTTTAATCCCAGTACTCGGGAGTTGGAGGCAGGTGGATGGCTATGAGTTCAAGGCTAGTCTGGAATACAGTGAGTTCCATGAAAGGATATAAAAGATGGTAAAAATTATATAATTCCTTCCTTACTGCAAAATCCTGCCATGAAATGAAACAGCTCATTTTAATCAAACTGTACTTTTTAAGAAAGGGTTTCGTGCTATAGGCCTTGAGACTAAGAAGCCTGTGTAACAAGTTTCAGTGACAAGCTTTGACAGACTGTTGCTAAGGGCGCCAAGAAATGCAAATGACTCTTCTGCATCTATATTTTGTTAGGTGGCAACTAAACTTCTTCAGAGAGGGTTGAAAAATGGCACGGTCCCTGGTCAATAATGTCATATCTAAACCCACCAAACTTCACAAATACTGTGGTAAAATTATGACTATTATTCCAATATTTAGTCTTTACCATGCTGGATCCTCCTAAATATGAAACAGTACTTAAGACACATAGCTGTATTTATAGTGTTTAATATTATTGATTTCTTAAAATTACCATTTAAACTTGTTTTGTTCAAATATTAGTTAAATAATTATGAAGGGTAATTCTCCCTAGGAGTATACTTGACATTCCCAATTAAATTAGGAGATTATGATAAGTATTGTATCAATTTTTTATAGTGAGTTTATGCCCGTCTGACTTTTGTTTACATGTCTCAAGCCCAGCCACTGAACTGGAAGGAGAGAAAGTGCAATTATAGCTCCATCCCGATCCCCATGTGGACTCAGAGTCAATAGTTGACACAGAGTGGCCCCAAATTTCATTGTTTGAAATTCTCTAGGAGTGAGATTCCATCACTACTTTAACGTAAACCCTAATTGCACATGCTCAAAATTACTTAAGACTTGATTGAATTTGGGAAACAACAGGTATCGATCGATTCTATACATGGTTCAAAAATAGTACCCAGCACTCCCCATTCATCATCCCTTGGAGAGTCAGGAGCCTTTCTTGGTAGCTAGTGACAGATTTGACTTTGATGCTCATAGTTCTTAAATTAAGTAATAACTCGTACATCTTATAATTAAAATTATAGCATTAAAAAGAGAAAGAAAGGAAACAGTAGCGTGGGCCTTTAGAGACTGTTAAGGAAGTTTTCACTGACGACATGAGGAGGAGATGAAGCGCAGTGTCAGCCTGATGCAGAGCGAGCTCTGGGTTCAATCCCCAATGTTGTGCAAACAAGAAAAGGAAATGGCAATAGGATATCCATTTAAAGGAAACATAAGTAAAGTATTTCAAATAATGCAATATCAATAACCATTAGGAATTCTGCTAAAGAGTATATGCACTGGTCTCCACAGTCAATTAGAACAAAGAACACTAGGATGCTACTAAACTCAAGAGATTTTTAGACAGTAGCAGTTAGTTTTTTTAAGAGAACACTACATTTTGATGTATGCTTCCTTTCAAATGATTTCTATTGAGCAACAGTATTTCTCCAAATCAGTCCCATTGTGTGTAGAGCCCACCACTGAATTAGAACAAAACTTAAATCTGGATTTAAACATATCCCCCAGGCCTTGCCCCCACCAAGAAAACTTTTTTTTTTTTTTGCAGTATGTCTGTCTGCTTCTTTCATGATGGTGCAGTTCCCAGAATGTGGCGTCTAGGTACAAATGCAGAATGCTACAGTACCTTCGCAGGACAGGCCATGGGAGGTAACCCCGGAGAGGCTCTCTCTGCACACGTTACAGAAGGTGGGCCGGGCATGGGAGCAGGCATACCAGTTATGCATCCCTGAGAAATGTTCCACATTAAACTGGGCCACCTAGAAAGGAAATGTTAGGACTGAGATGCCAAGGAGACCAAGGCTAGAGATTCATGGCTATCTGCAATGTTCATTCTACAGTGAGGACCAAACTATCAACCCATTACCCTGAACAGCAAAGTGCTTGAAATAAAAACAAGATTTCCTTTACACAAATTCTAATATGCCTGCCAACCATTCCTTCTGCGCAGGCTGGCTTTGACTCTGTGACTGCTCCTATGTCTGTGCTCTAAGGACAGGGAACACGTAGATAGACTTTACCTCATAGGGTTCTCTGCTCTGTACTGACTTCAGAGAGCTAATCCAGTCCTCCATCTCCTTCCTGTTCTCAGCACATAGCATCAGCCTTCTGAATGGAGTGATTATCTGAAAGGGATTAATTAATAACCAACCATTGTTAATTGATTATTAACCATTAATTAGTTAACCCAGTGATTATTAATAACCAACAAGAGGGGTTTTAAACAGCCCAGCCTCTTACAAGGCAACTTTATTTCCTTAATGAAGAAAGAGAGGTGTCTAACACGGAGGAGCTCCGTTCTGTGTGACTGAGTGTGTCCCAGGGAAGGACAGCACTTGGGGTCTTTGATCATGTCTGACTTGGATTACTACTAATCAGGCAGGCTTTTGACTCTTTCTAAAGATGACTTCCACAAATAAACAAGCATCCTTATTACATGAATGCATCTTGAAACGTGGTTTTAAATACACTTTGAAATGACACATAGCTTTCAATATGCAAGAGTTTTAAATTTAAAATGCAGTATTAAATGACTTACTATGGTATTTTCACTACCTGTGTGAATAAGGCTTTGCATAAAGGTTTCTCTCAATCACTGTGTAGAAATTTATTGTATTACTTTTTACTCAGAGTGAAGTGAGTGACAGCCTAAAAATCCTTGAGGAAAGAAAATAATTGTGACTTTTTTTTCATGACACTGAGAAAAAGCAAGTTAATTATATTAAGAACCCTAAAGAAAGTGGAAAGGAAAATTCCAGTTGTTTTAGCACCAAAATTGATACAAAATAAGCTTCTATTTGAATTCTGCTTATGAATATAGTATATCGTGGATGCTGTCTTGAAGTCACTGAACCCTAAGTACTCACTGCAAGGAAGGGACAATTGATGCTAGTGTGGTTCAACAGCAGAAGGCTGCATTCCACCTAGGAAATTGCTTTCAAATAATATATAGACATTTATTTATGCAACAAATATAAAAAATTGCCCAAGTCCGATCTCTTGATCAACTAATAAATTAATATTCTACTATATATACAGCAGATATCATGAATGATTATAAAAAATCACCTATAAGAAAAAAGAAAGGGGACCACCTCCTAAAGAGGGAACAAGTGTACGTAAGGACCCCTGATCTAAGTAAGTAAGTCTATAGCGTGAGGAACAGAGAAACAAGAGACACTCACCGATCACTGCCGCCTCTCTTGTTATGAGACTACACCGCCTTCCAGAAGCCCAGAAGCTTTTACTACTTCTGACAGGCATTTGCGCTTAAATAGAGCTAGCCCACAGTCACGTGGTACCGAGGCACCTACTGTTCTGCTTTGCCTCTTTGTTAATTGCACATGAAATCAAAGACTGCCTCACTTTTGAATTTTCTTTTAAACGACCTTCTTTGGGTAAAGCTTATTAGCAGTTGGTCACTTCTCTTCCTGAATAAATACTTAATGCAAAGAGCAATACCTCTCTCATTACTTGGAAGCCAAATGGATGCTTTATTGCTTCAAAATGTTTTTCTAGGACAGTTCATCAAATGTGGCAGAGAGGTACCATTAAATCATAATATACTCCTGACTCTGGAGGCTGGAACAGCATCCAGAAACCTCCATGTTCTGCTGGCTCACTAATGTTATCTGAATAAGTATTGCCTATATCATTTATACAACTTTAGCTATAGCATAGGATGTAAATGTAAATGTTCCTTTCAGGTGTCACTCCATTCTTTGATTTTGTTCTTTGTGAAATTCTGGGCAAAGCATAGTGCCTGATAATCAAAACAGAAGAAACTTTTAAAGCCATCATGAATTTAAAAGGAGAACACAAGACAAGCAAGTCTAAATTTTCTTGGAGATTTTGGAGCTAGACAAATACTTCAGTTCTAAGTGTATAATTCAGTCATGGGCACACCTTGCAAGCTAATGAGTATTCATTTGCAATTTCTACTTTTGAATTGAGAGTTGCTTAAACGATGAGCAATAATGAGCAAGCAAAGCTCATCAGACATAGCAATTCAGGTCAAAAATTGTTCTTCAGCGGCAAAAAGACAGTAGAGTTCTTTTGATGGGCAGGGCCTTGTGATTAATCACAACTAAGAATCTACTAACGGTAAAACCACATTCTCAGGAGTTGGTGTAAAAAGAAATCAGTCCATCATAAATGATGTGGAGCAGAGATGGCAAGCAGGCAAGATGGCAGCTTTGTGGCTACTGTGCTAAAGAGTCCAACTGCCTGGGCTAAATCTAGCTTGACTTAGCCAGCAAACCTGGACCCTCCAAACCTCCCTTCTTTCTTCCAAACGTCCCTCAGCTGCCTTCCATACGCCTGGCCTCCTCCCACAGCCTGTGCAGGAAAGAAGCCCCCAGCCATAGGGCAGACACACAGGCTCTGGCTAGTCTCCGGCTAAATCCCATCACTACAGCCCTGCTACTCACCAAATTTTATAAGGGAGAGGTAGGAAGGGCAGATTTAAATATGATTTGCTTCTGAGCTGCAAGTTTATCTGACTCAGACTCTATTATGATCATAGGCAGCTTCAAGGAAGCCAGAATTCCTCTCACACAGCAGGGGTGGGGGTGGGGGAAGTGGGGTGGGGGAGAGTGGAGGGGGTGAGGAGGTGGGGAAGACTTTCTGTTGGAGAAAGTCCAGAAGTTTCTGGAACCAGAGGCTGTGTTACCTTCTTCAAAGGATCTGAAGCTTATCCATCCTATCGCCTGTCTGTAACTCTCTCTTCCTGTTACCCTAATCACATCATTGTTTCCATTCACATCTCAACTAGTGTTCCTTGTACAGAAAGTCAAAGCCAGTGAAACACTGCAGGTGGGCCAGAAGACCTTGTAAGGCAGAAAAGAAAACCATGGATTGACTTGTCTGGAAAACTGTGATGGTGCCAAGCAGTGGCACCTAAATTCGTTTCCTAAGGGGTACGTAAGAAAGCAGAAAAACTTCCCATTAGTGGAATGGTTAACCATGAGAGTTACTGGCAAGGCGATCAATCCAACCACAGCATTAGTCACATCTAAGACTCAAGAATCTCCCAGTGTGGCTGGGTAAAGAGACTCTCTCTTGTAATCCCAGAAATAGGGATAGCTGAGGCAGAAAAATGTTTGAGCTCTTCTTGGATAAGACAGTAAGTTCCCTGCCAGGCTGAGCTACACAGTAAAACCCTATTTCAAAATACCCCTTCCCCCAAAATAATTCAGTATAATAAAGCATTAAATATAAAACCCTATGGAACTGGGACACAGCACCTAGACTATCAATATGCTAATGTGCACAAGAAAAACCTCAAAAACAAAACTCAGATACACAGCCAAATACAATCAAGAGATTACAGACCAATTTAATTTTTTGTTCATTTGTCTTCAGGCTTTAAAGCAGATATGTAGTGTTTCTGTAATTAAAAACCACTTTTTTACTAACAGAAAGATGGGAGGTTTAGAATATAAACATGTGCAGCAGGGTTTGGGGAGGGAGATGGATGAGAGAAGAAGAGAGGGAAGGATGGGGGGGCAGGATGAGGAGCAACCAATATTAAAGATGTTCAGGAAAGCTATGTGGAAACCACTATTTCAAACACATTCTAAACAGGTAAACTGGAGTTATGCTCCATGATGGACAAAAGTTGTCAAATATAAGTCCAAGGTCAGAAGTGGCTTACCTGCCCTCCAAGTGTTGGTCAACTGTGTTCCAAAGACCCCCACCAACACACACTCACACACACATACACACATACACACACACACACACACACACAATGTTCTAGTACATTGTAAATATGTGTCCCTTCTACAGGTTTAATAAAATGCTGATTGGCCAGAAGTCAGACAAGAACTGTGGGTGGGGCTACCAGACTAAGAAAACTCTGGGAAGAGGAAGAAACAGAAAAAGATGCCAGTAGATGCAGAGGAAAGAAGGCCAGGATGCTGATCTGAAAAAAGGTACTAAGTCACTTGGCTAATCATGGGTTAGTTTAAGAGTTAAGAGTTAGCGAGTTATATACCTGAGCCATAGGCTGATAACAAAAATTAATGGTGTTTCTTTGGGACTTTGGTACTGCTGGTCCAGATCTTGGAGCTAGTCTGGACCAGAAACCTATTATTACAAATGACATACAACATGGGTCATATACACCCACATAAAGACTTAAAAGCCTTAAAAAGAATTCTAGAGCACAAAAAAATGAAGCCAAAAACAGCTTCTGAGTTGTGTCTCTCAAGTGGGTCATGGTACAGACAAGCCCTGGTGTGTGTGAGAGTGTTAGCTAAAACATGCCGGGCTTTCAGAGTGTAACTTAAGCTGCAACAAGGCCAGTTCCTGAAGTCTCACAAGAACCTCTATGTAAGCAACAAGCTACATATGATAAATTTAAGGTTTCTGTTTATACAGACGAAAAGAGAACAGAGTCAAAAACTGCTTCTTAGTGGCAGAATTTTCTTGGGTCAGCTCTGTTTGCTGGAGGCAAACAGAGGCATTGCTCTTTTAAAAAAGGCTTCCTGACTCAGTGTTAGCAGCAAAACACTTGAGAGTCTTTTAAGAGGCCCTGCTGCCAAATATTCAAAGTTCATGAGCAGCAGATGGCAATGTTCTACTTGTTGGTAATATAGACCCTAAAATTCCCCAGAGTGGTACTTGTGGCTCCTAACAGTACCTCTGCTAAAAAGCTAAACTCTCTGTAAAGCTAGACTAAAAGCTAAGCAGAGCCAGCCAGCCACCCTAACCAAGCTTTTCATACTAATCATACTTTAGCAGATTAAGGGTGTAGTCAAAACCAGAAAAAAATAGAGGGAGCTGGGTGGAATCAGTCTTTAATCCTGGACACACCTTGGCAGATTAAAGGCATGGTCAGAAACAGAAAAAGATTAAGAGATAAGATCAGGCCAGAAACCTACATACATACAGAATATAGGTTACTATCATTGCTCTTCTTGCTCATCAGAACTTAATGTTAAGACTCCGTTCCTGGGCTGGAGAGGTGGCTCAGAGGTTAAGAGTACAGGTTGCTCTTCCTAGAGGTCCTGAGTTCAATTCCCAGCAACCACATAGTGACTCACAACCATCTATAATGAGATCTGGTACCCTCTTCTGGCATCCAAGCACACACACAGGCAGAACACTGTATACATAATAAATATAAATAAACATTTACAAAAGACCTTGTTGCTAAAGACACACCATACATTTTTGTCTCAGGACATGGAGAAATCATGGTTCTGACATGAAATCACCCTCCCTGCTGGCTAGCTTTCATAGTACCAGAAGGAAAGTGCTATGTGGGGTTGCCTAGGAGAGGAGTGGCAGGTGGGGATCATCAAGAGTCTTACCCAGCTGTGAACATTGTGACCGCCAATGAGAATTGGTGTGGCAACATATATCCATAGGCAGCACAAATGTTACAGAGATGAGGTAAGCCACCACTTTCTGATGGATTTAAAGTTCAACCACAGGAGTAGATGCCTGCTGGTCCTGTAACTCTGACTAAGAATCTGGGGTTGGAGAGTTCATAGGCCGCCAGGGGAACCTATTAATATTATTCTGCTATGTAGGAAAATATGAAACTGACCTCTAAAACCACATCTCTAAAACCAGACCTTAGTGAGACCTCAGACCTCATCACAAAGGCATCCCTTTAGCAATGGAGTGGTTAATTCAGAAAGTCACAGCTGATCAAAGAACCATTGTCTGTGGAACACGCAGACCCACACTCCCACCACCCCACACACTCCACACAGATCCTTACACACAAAGACTCGGGGAAAATGCAGGAAGAGGACACAGGAAGACAATAAAAGCCAATGGCTGAGAAGGACTGAAGCAAAGCAGTTCTTCAGATACTACATTACTATGCACACATGTGTTCACAGCAGCTCAGGTTCCCTGCACAAGATCAAGGCAGTGAACAGTATAGCATGGTTCAGGAAGGGCTCGTGAGTTCCCATACCTAACTAAGGGACTTCTAGGAAAGGAAGAGTCAGTTCTTAAGTGTGTGACCCCCTGGCAGGTCAACTACACTGCCGAAGGGAATGGCTTAGCTAAAGGCTGTCTGTCCCTTACCACTGCCATAGACCACACCTGCATTGTCATTCCCAGATTCCACTAATTTCTTGTATTTATAGTCCAAGATAAAAGTCAAGAGCACTTTAATCAAAAATGGAGGTTTCTGCCAATAAAATTCCATGCCTAGTAAACTAACACTATGTTGATAGTGACCTAGTGATAACGTCCTCAGATAAAGAAAATAACCAACAATTTAAGGGTGGGAAAAAAAAGGATTCTCCTATTGTACTATACCCATCCTTACCTAAAGCAACAGTAGTGAATGAGAATAGCATGCAAAAAATTAAGAGGCCAGAGTCCCTGTCCAGCTCAGAGAACTGGAGCATGCCATTGTTACTATCCATCATACCTGAGCTATCAAAGACACAGGGCTCCTTGCCTTAACTCAGATACCTGACTCTGTCTTTGACATTCCCTGGCCATTATCCAAGTCCAACAACTTTTTCTGTTATAAAATCTGTCTTTCTGACCTAACTGACTGCATCCACTCTGTTCAGGCTTAACTGCACTGTGATCTGGAACCACCTCGCTGCAATACAAGTTCACACAGAGTGAGAAGTCTTTCCTGGTGAGCAGAGATTGTAATTGAGCTATAATAACTTTATTGTCTATATTTACTAGAATGACTTTCTCCAGACTAAGCAGACCTAATGGTGTGCCTTTCTCACACTAGCTCTGGCATCCGTGTAGACATCTGCCAACTCCTCCGTCTTCTTCTATTCTTCCTTATGAAATCTAGACCCAGCTCTTTAATTATACATATTGCTTTTTTTTCTCATTCTTTTTTTTTATGGTGTAAAATAATTCACTTTGACAACTTAAATGTGACAAACTGCAATGTGATCACACATCTTAAGTGACTATTTTAGGAACAGCGATGCCCTCATTTTTCAGAGTACACTGGGGACCTCCACTATTCACGAGCACAGACGTGTAAAAGCACAGGTGTGTACCTTCATCAAAACATACCCATCCTAGCCCCAACATGGCTCTCTGAAGCGCCATCCTGAAAGCTTTGAGAGGAGGTGAGGATAATTTTAGTTATAATTTTGGATGTGCTCTGGCACAATCACCCAGACAATTTTGTCACTCACTCAGGTTATCAACCATGAGAAGTGATTTAAGTGTCTAATTTTCCAATCAGTAAAGGCAGTGCCTAGTCTCAATGATGTCAAATAGGGATTCTTACCCTTCTCGTTTCCCTGTCTCTCTGATCCCACACCACGGTGCTCTCATTTGCCTGTATCATCACTCCTTTTGGGATCACCACTCTTCCATGGACAACATCTCGTATAATATACAACAAGATTATGATCACTACTATTTTGATTGGCTCTTCCCATATAAATTCTGTAACACTGGTTGTTTAAAACACATTGAAACCAGAATTATATGGGTAGAAATACAAACAGCTAAAGTCCCTAGGCCAGTTCATAAACTTCTACTAATACTGGTCCCTTCAGGAATATGCATTTGAGTCTTGATTTAGTTTCCCAAGTGGTCTAGTTTCTGGGGTCATTATTTCACCCAATCGATTATCTCACTGTTCAAGCCTCATCTGTTTTCCTAGATGACAATCATTTACCTGTTTTTTTCTGAAGTATTAATGGATAATAGAAGTCTAACACATGTTTTCTTCCAAGGTTGTTGACATTTTAATGGAAGAAATGACATTATAACATTAGTAGTATAACACATAATGGAACTGAAGTATGACATATGTCAAGGTGAGTTCACTCAGAGCACTTTGACCATGGAAAGTGTGCTGTGTACTTTCAGCTGACAGTAAGATTTAAATGGACAGATTTTTCAAGATAAAAATAGGCTTTATGCTGCTGGAAACATGGCTCAGTGATTAAGAGCACTTGTTATCCATTGGACCTGGGTTCAATTCCCAGCAACCACATGATGGCTTACAAGCACCTTACTCCACCTCCAGAGGTTCAGGCGCCCTCTTCTGGCCTCTCTGAGCACTGTATGCACATAGAGCACAGACATACATGCATGCAAAATACTGATAAACATAAAAAATTAACTTTAACAAAGAAGACACATTTATTAAATTGATGGAATGTACACATACACAGATTCATTTTATCTACGTGATCACTACAAAATCTACACTGAGTGGTCAAGGAGAAAAAAAAATGTTTCATGAAGTCCTCAAACACAAATTTCACCATATTCAAGATGAAGTAAAATAATTTAGAAAGACATTATAGAGCAGTGATAAAACTCAGGATGACTGATATGCACACACACACACACACACCCTCTACTCACAACCAAAGTTCTTTCAAAGGCAGTCTGTACTTTTATTTTGACTGATTCTCACTGGTCAATTACTTTGAGTAACCTACAGATCTCTCAGGGGGATGTGGGGGAGGGGCCCCTATCATGGAGATTTGCAATCTCAAAAGTCAAAACAGCTCCCAGAGGTGCTGAGAATAAAAGGAGGGCTTGTTATGAACACAAGGAAGTCTGAGCCATATCTGCAGATTATTTTGACATGGAGAAGCTGTGTGCCTTCTGGATGTAATATCTGTTTCAACAATCCAACTAGAAACCAAGTAATTGGCAATATCAATGACACTGATGAGGAAGAATTCTATAGCAGTATCAAATGCTACGCACTTGTGAGGGATCAATGAAGACAAGGGTCAGGGTCTGAAGAGTAACTTCTGATGGAAACTTCCGAAGTACAGAGCACAATTATTCTAAGAAGTCAATAGCCATCCTTGCAAAGAGTGCGTCTCTCTTCTCTCTGTAGAAATATCTGACTCTGGTCCTTAAGGGAAAGGCACTGATTCTCCACCTCTGTTATCTCACAAACTAAGAATGAGTTAATTCTGTACAACATACTGCCAAAAAACCCCAACAACCATAACGGGAAGTGTAAGCCAAATAATCCCTTTCTTCCTCACGCTGCTTTTGGTTATATGTTTATCACATCAATGGAAAGGAAGCTGAACAAACACTGATATATTTTCAAACCCCGGTCTTAGCTCTTTAAAGGACAGAGCAAGGGACTTGAGTGTCTTAGTCTCCTTACACACACTAATATCTACCCTAAGCAGCATTTGGCCCTGAATTCAAACCGCTACTAGACCACGTGTCTGGCCTTCTACTGCCTTCCCTGAGATCAAACTCATATTTCACAAATAATGTCATTTTCCTTTTTCAGGCAACTAAATGTCCACAGAAGCTCACAAATCAAGGCTTTTGAGCGCTGGCTGTAATGAGGAGGCAGTATCGACTGGCAAAAGCTCTCAGACCCTACTTCTATAATTCATGAGTGTCGGTGGTTTTTCTTAAGATAAAGACAGCTGTCTCCCTCCTTACAAAGTCTTCTTGGAGCTAAAGGTGTAACTCAGTGTTTAGCATTCAAGAGGTCTTTGGTTTCATTTTTCAGCAGAACAAAACCAAATTCATCCCTATTTTTTTTTTGATTAAAAAAATTGTGGTATTGTGACAATGTCACTTTCCATGTTAATTTGACTTCCATCTATAACAGAAGTTTTGTGGTTTTTGTGTTTTTAAAATTATCTTAATGTAAAACATAAATTCTAATGTGTATTCCCATAATAAAAACAAAAACATGGGTTTCAGTTCTCTCTCATTACCAATATATATTCCCTCATATTCTCTAAACTGTGGAAAGGTAAGAGAAGACATGAGTTAGGCAGATAAGCTGCTGTGCCTGGAACATTCCATTAAGATCTAAGTGTATGCTCGAGATGAAAAGGATTTATTAGCTTCTTAGGAGGCCGAATAATGGTCTGGAACACAGTTTCAAGTTCAGATAGTTCTAGTGTTGATGTTTAGAATTTTATAAACTCACATAATATAAGTAGCTTTTTATGGGTTAATTGTAACAGGCCAGAAATATACTCCTATTATATATGATGGTATAACTCAAAAAGTAACAATCTCTGTTTTCTTTGCATGACCATAGGCTCAAAGGCTTAACAAGTCACTCAAGGTCATGTACTAGAGTTGAACTCAATTCTTCCCATCTTCCTAGTCACTTAGCACAAAAGAATGGGAAAGATTGTGTTGGCCATTGTGGAAAAAACAGGCTAGTACACACTACTCATTTTTTCTTATTTAAAAATAATGAGATGGGGGCTAGGAGAGATGGTTCAGTTGGTAAAATGCTGGTCCTGCAAGCATGAAGACATGAGTTTGATTCTCCAGAACTAAGAGCCAGGCACAGTGCTATGTACTTATCCAGATCTGGTACGGTGGAAACAGGCAAGTTCCTGGGACTTTCTGGACAGGGAGCTCAGTTTATTTGATGAGTTCCAGGTTAATGAGAAATACTGCCTCAGAAAAGAACCTGGTGAGTGGGGCCTGCGGAACAACAGCCAAGCAATAATGTCCTCTAGTACACACGTACACATACACACACACACACACACACACACACACACACACACACATCTGTACATATGCAAACACATACAGTGATAATAACTGCAGCTGCTTGCAGCAATATCTCACTCCCACAGGTATATGTGTGCTCTTTAAAGATGAACAACAAAAAGCATAAGAAAAATGTTGCCAAAAATTAACCATGAAAACCGTAATTACAGCTTTGTTCACTAATAGGTCACTGCAAACTAGGCTCCCTCAGAGAAGAAAATATTTACAAGGTATATAATCTCATGTGGCATTGTGTGGGAGGTATTACACTGTACGTGAGAAACAGAATCTTCTGCACTAATTGGAATGTTGAGGATCACAGTGTATCAGAAATTATTTATGTGGGTTGTTGCAGGCACACCCATTGTAAATTAGTGGTATTAGTTAATGGGAACATTAAAAGTGTTACCATTCATTTAATACTTCCAGACTGTACCAGAGATCGGAACAATGCATTAGCTTCATTCCCTTGGTGCAAGATGTTTGGTTTCTAACTGTAAATGGCTTTGTACAGGACATTTATGCAATGGGAAATTTCAAAACAAAATAATTATCTTGCTTTGTATTGCTCACTACAAAATGAGATGCTTCTAAAACTTTGATCTACCATTAGTCCCTGATCAAACCTAAGTAGTGAAAAGGACACTGGACTTTGCCATAAACTTAAAATAAGCCATGAAAATAACATCCCCAAATCAACTTTGATTGAGTTGAGTGCACCTCTCCAATTGCTGCTCGTGATCCCAGGAGTCTTACAGTCACGTCGCATTCACGTTGTCCAGGACTTTTCGTCTCATTTTCTCTTATTGCAAACCTGCTTTTATATCTGTTTCTTACCCCAAGTCAAGCTCTCTGCTAGCACTCCCTTCGCCTTCCCCTCACTCTGGCCACAGCCCTCTAGCCCTTCTGCACAAGGCCTCTTTCCTTTCTTCCCAGGGTAAACAGTCAGACGGCCCTACCAAGCTTTCTTTGGATGTAGCAGCATTGCCCACGGTACTTCTCATGCTAATTGCCAACTCTTGACAAGTGTACCAAATGAGAAGTTGCCAGAGAGAGTTGGGAATACATAATTCTTGCTAGAAAATTCAAAATACTTTTAGAATGAAAATGTCTGTTGCTTAAGCCTGCCCCAGTTACCAAGTTCTCTTCCTAAAGATAAACATTGGTCTGCTTCTTTGTACATCTCTCCAGAGACAGTCTATCTATATATGAGAACTACGTGCTCCCTTGCAATTTAAATACACAAAAATACATGCATATACAAGCACACAGTAACATCATGGAATCTTAGCTGTTCCAAATCTGAGTTTTCTCATTGAATAAATTCAACCTACATTGTTACACACGCAGCTAATTCAAATGGCTGCACAGCATTCTGTTGTGATGAGTTTCATAATTCAGCCATCTCTGTTTGACATACCTGGGTTCTTTCCAGTCCTTTGCTATGACAATGTATAAACCGATGCTATATATCTGCAAGTATATATAGAATGGTTCACCATCCTTTATGATTCCAGAGGCTGAGGCAGGGAGGCTCAGATTAACACACGAAGCCATTTCCTTACAACCTTTCCTGGAAAGTGTGTGTCCTGCTCACATTAACTCCCAGGTTACAAACTTTCACAGATGTTTTTTTCTACAGCTATTTTTGAGGATAACAATTTCAATCCTTTCTAGTGGACGTATCAAAAAGTTGCTAAGCACAGTCACAGGAAAAGTTTCAAAGGCTCCAAGTACGTACAACTGCTCTGCAGACAGCACTGTGGCCCTAACAAACACGGTAGCTATGGACCGCTTTCCAGCCTCCATGTAACTCTTAATATTCATGGGACTCTGACAAAGAAAATGAACAAGGTTTGTGTAGAAACCAGAATATAACAGGAAAGATGCCTCAGTTGGTAGAATGCTTGCCAAGCAAGAATGGGGGCAAAAATTCTATGCCCAATGCTCACATAAGGAAAACGCAGGGGTGCTCACTTCAGCAGCATATGTACTAGGGGGAAGGTGCTGATGGGGCAGCAGGCACCTGCAATCCTGGCTCTGAGGAGGTAGAGGCAGGAGGACCTCTGCGGCTCGCCAGCCAGCCTAGCTGAATAGCAAGTAGGAAGAGATTTGGGTTAAATTGAAGACAAGATGTATGGATAGCTAAGCAGTCCTGCTACAGTGTGCTCCTACCTACTCCTATGGCTTGGGTTCCTGCTGCAAGGTGCTCTGGGAAGCTCTCAGAACTGTGTGAAATCTCTTTCTCAGAGACAAGCTCCTCCTCTGGCTGGCACAAGTTTCCAACAGTTTATCTCCCTGCAAAAGATTCCTAGGGAAACTGCAATATTTTAGGGATCGCTGTTTAAGTCATCTGATAGCCAAGATCTCCCTCATGACAGGTCTACCCTAAGCTCTTGACGGTTTCTTGTGACTAGCCCACTTTCCCCCAAACTCAAAGGACTAACTGTTGCCTAGCATTCCCCGCCAGTGGGGACAAAAGTGTACCAGAAGCTTCTGAGAGTGTTGGAAGGGTTGGCTGACCCTTCAGCCCTGATTAGCTAATGCAACCTGAGTTTCAGGACTTGCCAAAACCGGTTAGTTCAGCAGGTCTCAACTGATGAAAATAAAAAAAGACTCTAGCTTGCCAGGACTCCACCTCCCTGGCTCTACAGGCTTCCAGTCTCTCACTGTAGTCACCTACTACAGACTAGGCCGTCACTAGTCCTGCACTAACACAAACCTATCTCTGTCAGCATAAATCAAAATCTGGTTTTGACCAAGTGTAAATTGAGTCCAAAGACTATAAAAATGAATAAGGCAACAACTACTAAATTGAAATCTTTTTGTGACAACATCTAACTTGATGATTGTATCCGAAAACTGAATTCTTACACCTGAGATTAAAAAAAAAATACTGAGGGAGATTAAAATGTCTGTTCCTTACTTGTCTAATAAGGACAGCCTAGCCCAGCATTAAAACTAGAACTAGACAATAAGGAAGTTCTCTGACAGTTGCTAAGTGGTACCCTGTTGTCCCGCATATTCCTTCTTGCTTGCTGAGTGATGAAGCTTCACTATGATGGTCAGATCTGAACACATCCTATCAACAACGGTGATCCTTGGAGTTGGAGAAAGGGGTCAGCACTAAGAGCACTGGCAATGCTCAGTTCCAAATCCCCCTGTGGCAGCTCATAAAATCAGTAACTACAGTTCCAAAGCACTGGACACCCTTTTCTGGTTTCCATGGTCACCAGCCATGCATGTGGTACACATACAAAAAAATGTTCATTGACATAAAACAAAAATAATTAATTTTCAGAATGTGGTCACTGGCCAGGTTACTACCATCATATGAACCTGAAAATTCTAATATGCCACTCATTCTCTTAGAAAGCACTCAAAATTTAAATATTAATTGTGCAATTGGATAACTACAAAAAATTTATCCAAGGTAAGTTTTCTGAACCCCAACCTCTTTAATCTGTTTTTCAGAAGAAAGAATGTTCTGTGGGCTTATTGAAATAATAAAGTGAGATATAAAGTGAAAGTAGCTACATACTCACTACTCATTATATTTTATACACCAAAGAGGTTTCAGAAATAAATTTATTGTTTTCTCTTTTATAATAAATATCTTCAATTGCTAAGATCTTATAAAAAAACCCTGGCTTTCCTTGATGCTATTTAAATTTTATAACACTCAACATAAAACAATTATTAAAATACATTTTTAAAAACTAAAAGGTTGATTCTTGAAGTTGTCCAATAAGGCTAGAGTTTGTGAGGTATGAAGATGAGGTGTATACTTCAGAACATGTCATACAGGATGCAAGGCTCCACAATTCAGAGTTCTGCTGCTTTATTTAGATAAATATCAGCTAGCAGGCCCTCTTTAGACATATTCAGATGTTTAATATTCTATTTTAAATATTATTGCTCTGGCCAGTAACTCATTTGCCCACATTAGGTCCCTATTCCAGGCACAGACATAAGGCAGAATATTATCTTTTACAAAGCCCCAGAGTCTGTACTGCAAATGGGTATTAGAATCAGAGTTCGCCTGCATGAATAGGGAGCCAAAATGCTTTTGAGTAAACCCTTTATCTAAATAAATGCATTGAAGTTCAGATAAATCATGTAGTCCTTCCTTAAAAAAATACATCTACATATGACAGAGCCTGACAGTGAGAAGTCCTTCATGCTGCCTGGACATTTTCAAATCCTCTGCAGAGCAGGATGATTGTAGAGGCTGTGGCCTTGTTTTAGTACCTGAGACAGGCACCCTTGACAGTTTTCATGCAGAAATTCTACAGGGAAAAGACGGGTTCTTAATGTTTAACTTCTTATATTACAAGGGACATTGTGTGCCAGGGTGACAGTGATGTAATCAGCTCAGGACTATGTATGTGAAACCTACAAAGGGCCTTGTACATGAAACATCTACAGAAAGTACAGATTTATCATTCATCCCAAGGCCCAAAGTGGCAGGATGCCATTCACTGGGCACTACAATACAGTAGACACACTAGGGAGGTCAATTCTCTTAGACAGTCAGCAAAGGTTCCAGAAACTTCATCTGGACAGAAATTCTCTATTGGTCTTGCATAAAATGCCTCAAACTATAGGCCACCTAGGATACCAGCTTCCTGAAACCCTGGTAAAGGGCCCATGATAAGTAGTTCTTATTTTAAGAGAGAAGGAAGGCTGGCCTGAAGCTCACTATGTAACCTAGACTGGTCTCAAACTCAAAGCAATCCTCCTACCTCAGTCTTGAAAGTAGTATGTTAACATAAAGTCATTTTAAAGTATTAAAAAATTGAACATTAAAAATTAGACCAGCTACTAATAGATTTCTAATATTTATGCAATCAAAGTTGAAATCACTGCAATGATTAATAAGAGGCAGGAATCATGTCTGTAAGACTTACTGGTTTAAAAACAGTCTAAGTCACTGTATATAATATAAAAATTTCATAAAGATACAAATGTGTTTGGTGATAAGAAAAACCAAACATCATGGAGGAAAATGGGAAAAATTCTGTGTCTGTGCTTAAACATGAAAAGGCTACTGCTTACCCAAAGAAAAGAATAATACATATTGTTCATTCAACACAAACACTTCTTTCATTCACTTGACAAAGAGAGGCTAGCCTGGGGAATCAGCAAAGACACAGAATTTGAAGCTGGAGGGAAATTTCTGTTCCCATCAGTCCATTTCACTGCTCCTACACACCGACACCAGGTCACTGACCCCTCAAAGCCTTCTTGACGGAAGGTCACTGAATTCTTGCTGGGAGCTATCGTGACCCAGCATGTGAAAGGGTTGATGCCATTGTGCAGTCATTTCAGTAGGAGCTTCCTTGACTATCCCAAACCAACAAGAGCCCCACATTTACACAGCTCTTGGTCTTCCAACCTTGAGAAGTTCATTTCAGCTCTGAACCTGGGCCTGTCCTGAAGACTCTCAAAGCCCCTTTCTGCTAACAGGGGAGAAGATGACTGAAGGCTTTTAACAATAGGCAAGGTCATTACCTCACAAAGGGCCTGTTCTATTAGATGATTCTAGTTAGAAAGTTCTTTTATGCTAAGTTGAAATCGACCTTGTGAATTCATCCACACAAACCTACTGCTGTCTCTTCTATGTAATAATTCCTCAAGTATTCCAAAATTGTAAAATTTCCATTATCATCACCATCACCATCATCATCATCATCATCATCAAGGTACATATGTATGGAATTTAGAGGACATCTTTGTGGAGTCAGTTTTCTCCTGGTACCTTTATGTGGGTTCTGGAGAGTAGACTCAGTGCCAGCCTGTTTGACACTGGGTCCATGTTCGTAGCCCATATTCCAAAACTTCTTTAATTAAAAAAAAAAAAAAAAAAAAACTCGTTATCTGTCATTCAATCCCAGTAGTCTGATTCCCCAGGCTAGCCTCTCTTTGTCAAGTGAATGAAAGAAGTGTTTGTGTTGAATGAACAAATGAACAATATTTATTATTCTTTTCTTTGGGTAAGCAGTAGCCTTTTCATGTTTAAGCACAGTTTTAGAATATTGGCCACCTTTTTCTGGAAGATCTTTAATCAGCATTTTTCTTTAATATCCAGTACCCAGAATGTACCACAATAGTCTAGATTTATAGTGTAACCAGCAGATGTTTACTATGTATCTGGTAGGGAAGCCTAAGGCTCTCACTGACTTGATGTAGAAAAGACAACCAAGCATGGAGCCAATCAGAAGTGACTATAACAGTCACTTCTATTTAAATGGCCAAATATGGAGGGAGGCCAGCAGAGTGGTCAAGAGTACAGACTGAGGCTATATACCCTACATGGGATCCATGTTGGGGGCTTGCTTCTCTGTCTCCTTGCCTATCTAGCAGCAATGGCAACTATCTTGTCTCACTGAACTGGTATACAAAGTTAAGTTAGATACCAGGTATAAAGTGTTTAGAACAACGATCAGGGTAGGTAACATGTTTAGAGAAGGGATCATTCATTCCTGTGATTATCTATGTACCTTTTGCGTGATGTGCTTTTGACAAGTCATTTCCTTAGGAATTAAATACTGAGACATTGCTGGATGAAAGCAAACTGACACTTTCTTAGGATCAAAGGATGTGAGATCCCTCTTTAGGGAGAGACAAGCTGAACTTTGTTGATTGAGAGGAAGCCAAGGGAAAGCAGAATAAACAAAAAGCAACTACAGAAGCAAACTCCCAGGAACACTTTTCCTTCCCATTAAACCCAGGCTGCTCAGCTAAAGATGGCATAGATGCAGAATTCCGGGGGCTGTGGGGCCCACCATGGTATGTTTTCATTGCTTTCAGGTTTCTTTGGATGTAAACACTTTAAACTCTCCTGCCAGAATCATAATCGAATGTCATGGTGGCATCTTCTCTGGCCACTGTAACCAACTACCTCACAAGAAGCAACTGAAGGGAAGCAGGACTTACGTGAGCTCATGGTTTGAGAACAGACATCTACCACAGCATGCTAGGCAAGGCAGCAGTGTGCAATCAGTTCCACGGGTGCAGGAATGGGGGGTGGGCCTTCCCTGTATCCTCAGACTAGGTGATGTCGAAAGGAGAATGTTAACAGTCTTTGGGCTTTCTCCTCTTGTTCAGTCTAAGCTCCCAGCCTAGGGTATGACAATACCCATATTTATGGTGGGTCTTCCTGTCTTAGTTAAACCTCTCCTAGTGCCTTCATATGGAGAAAGGTGTGTCTCCTAAGTGATTCCCAAGTAGGTTCCGGGCAGGAAGAGCCCTTTGCTCCTGAACTCTTTCCCATCTACATAAGAGTTTCTGCTCCCTTGGTGCCTGCATTTGATCCGGCAATGAACCCAGTGAACATGCACCAACAATGAAACTTCACACACAGCTCAGTGACTAATGAAAACTACTAAGGATATCTAAATTTAATGAAAGAATCTTTGCATCCCTCCTGAGTTAAATAAATAAAAACACAAACAAAAATTCCATGCTGCTTTCTGCCATCTTTTGCCAAACGCTCCCAATGCTGGGGATTAATCCCTAGGGCTTCCTGTATCCTCGATAAAAGTTCTCTTACAGACAGCCTCCTGCCACTTTTAGTTTACATTCACTGTGAGACAAGGTCCTACTAAGTGGCCCAGTTTAATTAGCCTTGAACTGTCCTGCAGCCAGGCTGGTCTTGAACTTGAGAGTCTTCTGCCTCAATCTCCAATTGGGAGTATAGGTCTGTGTCACAAAGCCTGGCCAGTTACCTCAGAAGAAGTCTTAAATACCAATATAGCTTCTTTAAAATAAGAATTCATTTGTCTGAAGTTTATCTTAATCTTCACTGAAGTTTAAAGAGACTCATCCAAATGGCTCTGGAAGCTGTGATTGGGGTAATGTTTAAATCACCTCAAAGCCCTTCAGTTAGTAAATAACATTAACCTAACCATCTCTGACTGCTATCTCATTGCTGATTTATTACTTTCCCCAACCATGCTCACTAACATAGGATGGAAAGTAGATATAAACCTTCCTTTTACTTCTCAAAGAAAGGTAGGACAGGATGTTTCCTCAACATCTTATCACATGCACGAGAATTTATCCACATAACCTTCCCAAACTTTCAGAAAATGGCCCTATCCTGCCAACTATGATGGCGAATGATGGGCACCACATTCAGGATAACAGCCACTACCATCTACTAAACAGCTTGTGTATGGCATTGCCCTAGGTATCTCATACATTATCAGATAAATTTGCCATTGAGAGCCCAAGGAAGCAGGCATTCCACCACTGCAGATCTCTTTAAAGGGATTAGCTAATATGGCCAAGGTCACATAACAGGGCTTAGCCAGACTCTTTTGGACTTCATAACCCAAGATCATGAGCTCCATCCATCATGGCAAAATTTACACGAGAAATAACTTCATGAACACCAACCTAATTTACTCAAAAGATAGTAATAAGGATATGAAAGGAAGATGGTAGAATGGAACCCTATGTAGACACTATGTACAGTGTACACAGGTCTTAAGCCACATCCACAATCCCCTGGCTCTACTGTCTTAGTGCCCATGTGCCTCAATGGGACTCAGACACTGAATGCAGAAGTGACCCTGATCTGCTTCAAGGATAGGTTAGCAGCTACCCTGCTCTGTAGATACTCACTATAGAAGCAATCTTAGAGGTTGAGCACTCATTTTCAAGCAAAGCATAAGTTTTCCATTTTCCATCAACTATTTATAGGTTTTTCCTATACCACCATTTCTTGTCAATATGTTATCCTTAGAGACTTCAGTAAGACCAGAATTTGGCTACTCTTAGTCTCTAACCGCAAGCCCATCACACTGCACCATTAACCTCTGACCTGAACCAGCTAAAAGAGCGGTGTCAGTGGCAGTCAAGATGCTCTAGCAGGGCAGGATATTTAAATATTTAAGCAGGAGGACTGTCAATTATGTGATAAGATGCCTTTTTCTCCATTTTATGCTGTGGAAAGTTCTTTTGTAGTCTGATGCTAAGCGGCCTAACTTTTCAGCCTCTACGTCTCTAGTCTAACAAACTTCAGAAAGAACAGTTGGCTGATGACATGTCCAAGGCACCAAGTCTTCTCGTGCATCACAGGTGCTTTGATCTTGTGTATTAAAACCAAGAAACACTTGTGAGTAAGGTACTATGAAGTACAAAGACAGACATACCCTTGCCCTCAGGGAGTCATGATAAAAGCAGACATACCTAGGCATAGAGCACATTAGAGCAAGTGCTGTTTACAACAGGGCTAAACAAATGTAGCTGGAGAGCAAGAATTAGTTGCACAGGTAACTTGCATGGTCTCTCCAAATCCAGGCTTTTCCATTTCCTTTGCCTGTGTCTGCTCTGAGCCCTTCTCTTCACCTGAAATTATTCTAACCCTTACACCGTAAACTCTGGGACAAGAAAGGTACTTTCTGTCTTAGCCTAGCCCACGCTCACCTGGAGGACTGAATAATCAGCAACATTTCAGCCTTGGAAGCCCCAGGGTTCCTCATGTTTATTGGAGCCTGCTTAGATAAGAGCAAGGCTATTTCTGCCTTCTGATGTTTATCCCAAGCACTGAGCATTAAGGAGGGGGCAAAGCTAAAAGCCACAGATGTTTCAAGCATCCAGCATTACCTTTAGCCCTCTGCCCCAAAGCCTTATAAACCACGGCTCTGGATCAATCTATTTGTTTGCTCTCTATTAATTTAAAAACTACTCTATACGCATGGATTGTATGGATATTACAAGCCAGTTTTTAGAGGACATAATTTATAGGTCCCTGATGGTTTCCATGCCATCTTTCCATAGAATCTACTCTAAGCCTTCCCCAGCTCTCACTCGTAGCCACACAACCTGGTCTTTGGTTTCACTGAGGAAATGGTACTCCTTGGCTTGAAATACACATGCTTGCTGCCCACACCTGCTTCCAGCCCAGCTCTATACTTACACTGTGCCCTGGTTCTTATATCCGTCTGCTCACTCAGCAATCTTGCCCCATGTAAGAACTCCTTCCACTCTTCATATAAACACGCTCAAAAGCCAAGATAAAAGAACAACGAAACTACAATGCTGTCTGTGCTCCCAAAAGCTAAGCCTCAGGAAGGAGGCTGTTGTCTCCCTCTGAGTTAACAATGCAGCCTGCTGCACACCAAACACTCACAGCCACATGACTGCACGAACCCCAAGTCCACAAATCCACATCACCTTCTCAGTCCCTCCTGGTCCTGCCCTCTCCACAGCATCTGAAATCTAGCAACTTCCATCTTGAAACTCTGACGCTGGGTTCTTATGACATCAACCGCCTGGTGATTCCACTTTTGCACTTAATGCTCTTGCTCTGGTCAAACCTTACATTTTAACATTTTCCCAGGATTCTATTTTTGGCTTTCCTCTTCTCAAACTAAACTCTCCCCAGGGAGAAGGGAACGGCAAAGCACTGTTTACACTATGAATTATCCCACATGCCCATAAATCAATAAGACTAAATTGGAATTCATTCCCTTCCACTCTCCACTTATCTCCATACCAGAGCTCACCTCTACCATGGTCCTCTCTCTGTTTGCTTACCGGGCTATCTCGCATGCTCTGTGCATTAAGGGACAGACACTGGTGTCAGTAGCAGCGACTTCCTGGTAGGTCAGGCAGGTGGGACTTAGCAAAAGCAATGCATCCCAGGGACCCTAAGGAGTGTGTCACTGTAAGAAGAACCATGAGAGCTCCCTGCACTAATCTAGAGGGAGATTTACATATGCAAATAGATATCTAGATGTATCTCCTTTGCTGCATTTCTCTGCTTATCATAAACGCCAGTGATGTAATGGGAAGTCAATTTATATTTTGATTCTGTAAAAGAAAGAAGCAAAGGAATGAGAGAAGTGGTAAGATTTAAATAATCAAAAGCAGACAAAAATCAGTCGGGAGGAATGGAGAGCTGGGGGCATGACATGCTAGGCTGCAGGGTGTGCCAGCCAATACCAGGACACTGGGAGGGACTGTACAAGATCTTTCCTTTCTTTCATGACATGCTGGGCTGCAGGGTGTGCCACCCAATGCCAGGACACTGGGAGGGACTGTACAAGATCTTTCCTTTCTTTCTTTCTTTCTCTCTTTCTTTCTTTTTTGAGTGGAGACGCAATTTGCAGGGATGGTGAACAACCCAGTCCTTTTAAGTAATGCAATTTCTGATTAGAAAAGAGGCTGGAGCAGAAGGGCCCTCTTCAAAGTTCCCTGATGAATTAGCTAAGAGAGAAGAAATGAAAGCCTGGGCTACATACAGCAGCTGCCTCAACAGAGAGTGAAATGAAATAAGAGAAAGGAATATCGTTTTTTTTAAGACTGTAGATAAATAATAAAGAAAGGTTTTGAATAGTTAAGAATAATAGAATTAAATGAAGGACTAATTGAAAGAAAGTAAAAACTTCAAAAACACACAAATTAAGAAATGAATAGGAGCTGGGCAGTGGTAGAGAGGCAGAGGCAGATAGATCTGACTCTGTGAGTCAAGGCCAGCCTGGTTGGTCTACAGAGCTCCAGAATGGCCAGAGAAACCCTGTCTTCAAAACAAAACAAAACAAAACAACAAAAAATAAAAGTGAAAAGGAAAACAATCCTTGTTTGTTTGTTTGAAATAGCTTCACGGTTTAGCCCAGGCTGCCCTAGAACTTATGACAATCTACCGGCCTCAGCCTCCCAAGTGCTAAGATTACAGGTACAAGCCACTTTGTATGTGTGTGTACATATGTACATATTCAAAATACATACTTGAAAAACATTTAAACCCAAGTTTAACTGAACTAGGCATCTGCACATGCTTAAGGAATGCCACCCCATAGCCCAGGAGCAGAGAACTGAGCATCACCATACCGTGAAGCTGTTGTTGGCATTTTTTGTGCTTGCTTCAGCGACACTGGCATCCGAGAGGTCAACTTCATCAAATATCAAGGACTGTTGATGGACAAGAACACAAACCCGTCATGTAGAAAACCAGTTCTTTAGTGCATTTTCACTATCAGCCCATGAAAGTGGGTCAAGAATTAGGAATCAAATTTGAAAGTTAACGACACAAGTTTGTCTCAGGAAGAATGATTCCATTCAACATGGTGACCCTATGAAGCTATGCAGCTTCCACACAAATGACCGGTGTCTTCTGGAAGCCTATCTACTATGGTTAGAAGACCCAAGTGAAGGCTACACACACTCATCCTCCCACAGACAGCTGAAGGATCCTTGTTCACAGGTTTGTTGTATGAGACTGAGAATTAGCCCAGACTCAGATCATGGTGACTTACCAAAAGCTTTGGACCTTACTGTCCTTGCCTACCAAAATGTGTCCAAAGAAGATGGTGTCTGTGGTCTACAAACAGAAGACTGTGTTTCTCTCAATCTCTTAAACATTATGCTAACCAAAAGATGTCCGTGGTGAAAGTTCCAGGGAAAAAAAGGGGGGGGGGTTAAAGAATAAATTAGTCATTAATAAATACGAATAAATAAATCCACTTTTCCTGTTTTTAGTGAGTTGGCCATTGCTCAGCTTTCAAGCCAGTGAAGCTCCAACACAAATGGAGTTAACTGTTCACCTCCACAGCTGCAGAGAAACACGTCTCCCCTTTCTGATAACCTCCACTCTCCCAGGCAGGGAGTTCTATTAAGGGGGTTACATTAAGTTTACTATAATTTTATTAATTTACTTTAATTCAACTAGACTTGTTCCCAAACTGGAAGGAGTGTACAGTGTGGCCAGGACATGACAAAGCTCACTGAGTGTGTTAGCCTCTGGAACATGGAGGGCTGGAGTCACAAGGAAATGCCATGGAATGTCACCACCAGTTTGCTCAGCAGATAACAAAACTGTCATCCCATACACAAGGCACCTTAACAGGACACACAGCCAGAGTCACAGGTAATCAAGAAGTTGATGTTTCCACAGAGGAATGTGCAAAGACACAATGGAGCCAGACCCGGGCCAACAGTCAGCATCAGACTTTGAAAATTAGATTGCCTGATTTTGTTATTCCTTTACCCTGAGTATCTAGTGATTCCTTCTACTATTGTTCCACAAACCAAGAATTAGGTTTGCTGACTGGTTGTCTTTTCATCTTCTACTAATGACCCTGCTGATTATATCAGGAACATGCCATTCTAAAAAATGGACATGATTATTCCTCTGGCATACTAATGTGTTTTTTTCAGGCAACATTAAATTATCAGTTTTAATTGGGATCTTCTCCCCAAATTACATTACTATTTCATTCAACTGCTACACAAAAATTATTTTAAGTCTCAATTTTAGTACAATGTGATTTTTTTCCCTCTTAATTGCTACCATAATGAAGAGATTATTTGTGTGTGAGATTGTGAAAGCACTCGGCATGTATGGTCTTAAGCCTTCTCACAATAGCACACGATAGCCACAGGCACACTATGGTCTGTGTAAGAGCTGGGCTATGAATTTATTTATATCTATCTGTCCCTAGAATGTAAATTCCTAACAGCTGTAACAACTTTCACTTTCTTATAGTCAAAAAAAGATTTAAAAAGAAAAAGGGAAGAAATTCAAAGTTTTGAATTTATCCTGCTATTTATAACTTATTTTAGTTAGATGAAAAAGAGTCAAACTATATTAGACTAGCTGCCCATATGACTCAATAGCTCCCCCTTGAGGTGGAGTGCAGAATGACCACATTTCTAATAAATTCCTATGAGGACAGTTGAGCTTGTACAATCCAAGGTGTAGATCCAGTCATGACATACAGTGCTTGAGACCAGTCTTGTTGAATTACCTTTGAGTCTTTTGCATAATAAAGTGTGCGGCCTCGAAGCTTGAAGTATCTCTTCTTCCACCTTTGGAAAGAGCTGGTTTGCTTCAGCAGCTGCCCCTCTTTAATACTGGTCTGGGAAGAAAGCAGAGCACAATGCCAGGGTGAAAACCAAATCCAAACCAGACTCCATTCAGAATCAGTGACGCACACTCATTAGGATCTAGGACACTGTGGGCCAACATCATACAAATTACAGAAGAGAATATTTTGTTCATATCACTGGTCAATCAAGAGAATGTGAATAAAGTACTAGAAGGTAAAAATGAATTTCACATAGTTCTCAAAGAATCTTCAGGTAGAATCGGCTACAGATAGATTCTGGAAGACAGTCTTAGTCTTCAGCCTGTCTCCATCAGGCTCCCCTGGGCAGTTCCAAGCCCAAGGCCACGCAGACAGCCCTGGTTAAACTCAGTGAGTCAAATAAATAGATACATAAAAGGAAGAAAGGAAGGAAGAAAAGATTGTGAAAAAGAGATTGGGGAACAGGGTAAAGAAGGAGATAAAAGAAGGTAGGGGTGACGATAATCAGAAATTATCAATGAAATTGTCAAAGAACAAATCTAATTTAACAAAAGCATTCATAGACAGTATGAACGGTGCATGCACCCCAACTAACGTCTGCAATAGAGTGTGACTTCCACATGGGTTATCTACAGTGAGAATGTCAGAGGGGAGGTGTCATACACTGAGCATTAGAGCAAAGGGCCTCTGGAGCCACACACCTGTGTAATTCCTAGCTTCATACAAGTAACTGATGAACTTAGGCAGGTTATTAACTTCTTCATATTTATTTGTACAAGGGGCAGGTCAGCAGGACCGAGTGGACAAGCTGTTAGCATCAGCTGGACTGATGCTGTTAGCTGTTAGTTATGACAGTGAACACATACACAAAGTCCTACATGTGGTAGCCCAGAAAGGAAAGCATCACAGCCTACATGGGAGCCAAGGAAGAGCTCCCTGAGGAAGCCTCCACAGAAGGCCTTCATGCAACAATAGCAAAAGCATATTTGGGGTACACAAAGGTAGAGAGGTTTGGATCTGAAATGCACCTGAAAGGCCCACATGTTGAAGGCTTTGTCACCAGTGTGGCTGTGTTTGGAGGCAGAGGTCAGTCATGAGAGCCTGGACTTCACTGCTCCATTGGTCTATTGCTGAGCCATTGGGAGACAGAAGGGAGGGGCCTATCTGAAAGAACTGGACCATTCATTGGGGGTGAGGGGGCAGCAGATGGATACATTTTTGTCCCCAACCTCTCTGTCTCCATGTCCACACACCATGATACCTGAAGTGAGCAGCTTGGCTCAACGCCACAGTGCCATTTACCACAGGCCACAAGTAATAGAGCCAAAGACCACACACTGAAACTTCTAGAACTGTGAGCCAGAATAAAGCCTTTCCTTCTTCCAATTGTTCTCTTCAAGGATTTTGTCACAGCACAGAAAGCAGATCAACACAGGCTTAAAACAGGATAGATGCCTAGGGTCTCTTCAGAGAGCATTCTGTAACAAACAATCTAGAAATGCATCTGAGGGGGATGGCAGAAGATGTGTCAGGAGAGACGGGAGGGCCTCTGTGACTCCAGACTGGATTCTGCTGAGTGCTTTATACAATGTCAGTTCTCTCCACGGTCTCCAGGAAAATACTCAAGCAACTCTGGCCCCACCAAACCTCTGACCCTCTCTTGGACCCTTCCATCCATAATTACCCTTTTTGCTTTCAATTGGGAAGGCGTGGCTCGGGCCTGGGTACTGGCCGCTGTCTGACCCTGTCTTGTTCTTCCCATCTGGCTAACTCCTGCACTTCCTTCAAGTCTTTGGGCCGAGGATGTTCATTTGTGTCCTGACACATGTGTGTTGATGCCTGCACATGTGTGCACACGTGTGGAGAGGCCAAATGATATTTGTGGCCGCCATTCCTCAGGCACCATGGGGTTTCCCACTGCCCTGGAGTTACCACAGAAACTAACCAGGCTGGCCACTGAGCCCCAGAGGTCCTCCTTTCCCTGTCACCCCAACACTGGAGTGACAAGGGCAACACTAGGTCCAGCTTCCTTCCAGCCATGATCTCACTGAGATTCATCTCAATGACTACCTGTTCAATACTACAGTGTGTTCTTATTCTTTGTGCCTCCTCACAGAATACTTCCACAATGTAATTTACTCATTTCACAATCTGTCCTAAGACACAAAGTCCCTCTGTATAGTATATGTAATAGAATTATAGTATTTCACTTAGCCAACAGAAAAAGAGAAAGGAAAGAGTGAGCAGACTACTCCGGAGCCTTCCTATAAGACTGTCCTCAGGAGACATATCATAGCACTGTCTTCAACGGGGCCCAGAATGCCTCAATGAACTCAATGCAAGAATAAGAATGTCTCAATGAGCCTCCAAGGCAAAAACAGTGCAGAGAACCAGAGTTCTAAATTGTCCCAGTGAACTGCCCTGGGAGTATCTCAAATGTCCCAGGACATTACCTACCATGTGCTAATGGGGCCTGTATGAATGGCTGAGATGAACCGTGTGTGATTTCAGAGTTTATTGGTAAGTTTGATAATAATGCCGTACATTATCAATAAGCTAGAGAATCTGAGTGAAGTTTCTTGCTTGGAAGGTAATGGGGTCATGCCAATGTTTACTTTGATTTTCAATCAAGGGTTCACTTTGCAGTATGCTCTGAGGGTGTCCGTTGGGAAAGCACTGCAACTTGATGGTAACAGCATACTTCTGAAACTTCATCATCAGAGAATGTGTCTAGAATCAGACAGACTTCAAGTCAGGCTCTACAACTCACTGACAGCATGAATCTAAGACGCACTACTTCTTTATGGCCACACTTCCTATCCAAAAAAAGAAGGGCAGAATACCAACCTTACAAGCTCATTGGTTCTAAGTTCATGATACAGTACGTCTGGGGAGCACTTAGAACAGTGTCTGGGCTACAGAAAATTTCAGTAAGTGGCACCAAGTATTATGATGATGATTTCATTGTGCTATTACATTTAGCGAGTATTTTCCAGGCATGAATTCTAAGAGCTTCCTGGAAAGGGTAAGTAAGTGATCATCGGCCACTGTCAGGGCAAATAACAGCTGGACTGGATGGAAAGTATCAAGACAAAGTTGAAGAGATGAGTGTCAGGATCTTCCAGCCATGAAGAGGAAGATGCCTTTTACTGTAAGTATAAAAGGCTAGTGAAATGTTTGAGGCAGGAAAATAGCTTCTACTGGACATACTGGACAGCTGAGCTCTGGAGACTTCATCTTGTGTAGCTAAATGTAGAAAACTGGTAAGAATTACAGCTGTAAGGGAGTGGAGGGGTTACTTTGGAGAAGCACAGCTCCAAGATCCATTCTTATGCTCAATGAGGAGTGTGACAGAAAGGCTGGTGAAAACCATGACTCCCTCAGAGGTCACGACCTCCAAGGAACAGCTCTGACTCACTCTCAGAGCCAGCATGCCATGATCCGATACACACTAGGGTTACCATCCTAACTGTTCCAACCAGCCCACATTCTGGCACATTCCTTGTGCTGCATAAACAAGGTGGTTCATCTCACAAGCTCTCCCAAGACCTAGATAAAATGCTATAAATCATGAAGAGACTCTCACTCCTTAAGCAGCTCAATGAGATGTAATAAGTCATGTGACACCACACAGCACACATCCTCTTTCAGTCTCCCTCCTGCTCTGCCTTCTTACACCTCATAGTTTTCCCTCCAGGGACCAAACAGCCTATGTTACTTCTGATAAAAGCCTTAAATACAACTGCAAAGAACCGTCACCCCTTGTCAAGAGTATAATCTGGTAGTAAGGAGAGATTCTCTACATGCTGGATTTTAGGCCTGATTAGGAAGATCTCAAATGGTCACTAGTCATGCAGACGTCCTTTGGGCTGATTGTGAACAGCTCCTCTGACAGAGACTCCCTAGCAGAGGCAGAATCCCACCCAGGTCATCACCAACCAGAGGCCACTGGCGAGGTGCCAAGGCAGAAGCTCTGTACCAAGTTCACATGGGGGGCTCATCTTCAATGATATATACCTGCCTTTATGATTGAGTTGGTGGTCTACCTTGTGTCTGAATGCTTGCCATCTAGGAGTGGGACTAATTAAAAGAGACTCTCTATCTATCTATCTATCTATCTATCTATCTATCTATCTATCTATCTATCTATCTCTATCTCTCTATCTCTCTCTCTATCTCTTTCCTTGTGGTTGGACCAGGTTATATCTAGCCCTGTGAAAGTCTTCTGTCATGCTCACCTCCACGCTCCCTGCCATGATGATGATGGACTAAGCCTCTGAAACGTAAGCCAACCCCAATGAAATGTTTTCTTTTATAAAGTTGCCATGGTCATGATGTCCTTTCACAGGAATAGAACAGTGACTAGGACAATGGGAAGGGAGTATGTCAGACTGTATTCATGAAAGCTCCAATGAGTGATTAGAGTCAGTTATTATTTAAAAAGAATCTTAACTCAGTATTATGATTAAAATGAGCAAAGTGGCCTGAATGAGTTACTTGTATGTTTCCTAAGCTCTTCAATTCTGTTTCACAGTCCACATAGCCAAAGGCTATTCACACAGCCAATTGACTTTCCTGTTTTCTTCTTTGTTCATGACAATCTAGAGCCTTGTCTTGACTTAAAGGCAAAACATACAAAAATAAATGCTTCTGGCTTATCAAGAAATAACATGAAAAATCATGTCACTTTGGTGAAGAAAATCAATTTTGTTTAGCTTATTTCAATATAAATAAACTCTCTGATCTGAAGGGAGTATGAAATGTTAGTACACAAACAAAAAGATTACACTGTGCAAAAATAGAGAAGGGATTCTGGGGTGGAGATCCTACCCCTCACTGTTTAACTTATGGACAAATTCAGGGCAAGAGAAGAAGCCCTGCCTTCTGGTTGTGTGCCTACGATGATGAGGCTCCAATGGAGAACCCCTGACCCAATAGCAGCATACAGATGGCTCTAATTAAACACGAGTCACACAGCAAAACCAAAGTCGGGAAGAGGATTAGTGGGAGGGGGGTTGGGGGGAGGAGAAGATAAAGAAGGATAAAGAAGAGAAAGACAAATTACACATGTATGAAGCTGCCAAGTAACTAAAGACCATATTGCTAGGCAACTACACTAAACACTATTGAAATGTATTTGTAATCATTAAGGTAGTAAATTTAAGGTTTTTTTAAATTTATTTTGAAAATGAAAATATTTTTAAAGGAAAAATATAAAACTCAGCTAATAGTCCCCAAAGCCCTTGGAATAAAGGCAAAATATTCTTTAAAATGGGAGTGTCAGTATCTTAGAACAAAGTTGGTTATAGGGCAGAGAACAAAGCTACACTGGAGGTCAAGGGCCAACTCTCTCTCCAGTCCAAGTCTAAATAGTCAGCACCTGCACCTACCCCACCTGGTTGCCTTTCAGACCAGACAAGGACATCAATGATCTTACCCAGAGCTGGGCCCTGTGCATGCTGCAACACTACCCTGCCAAGCAGAAGTGTCTACTAATGCAATAGTGGTACACCAACTATTGTGTAGTTGAGGATAACCAACCACTCTTCCATTGAATTTGAAGCCTGCTCCACAGGAGGGGTTTCATGTCTGGTCCAAGCATCCTGGTCAAAAGCCCACAGATAGGGAGGTCATGAGTCATAGAGTAGAACCTGAATGGCCATACTGTCAAATTACCTTATAAATATTTAAGAATACACTCATAGACTCAGGCCGCACTTGACATTAGTCAGAGAAGCTTCATTTGCAGTTGGCAGTAGTTATATGGAAAGATGCAAAGCTGACCAGAGTGCTGGGAATAAGTGACTCTAGACTCGGAGGGAAACAAGAAGTTCACACACACACACACACACACACACACCAGGACAGAAATAAAGCTCAACAAACATCTTCAGAGGATGGGGAGGAGCACTGTGAAATGCTGCCTTCTGGACATGACATGGTTGTCATAATTACAAACTCACAGCACAAATGGTCACCAGCACAAGACCTATAAAAACCAGCCAAAATCCCAGCACAGGTGGAGTAGACATCTCTAGGCCTTATCCCATACAAACCTGTTATAATACATGAACAATTTATTTAAAATTCTTGAGGAAAACAAGAGGAAAAAAATGTTCTTTTATGTCCTTTGAAGGCTGTGATGTAACAAGATTAAACTGGGGTACAGTTAGTCACATGAAAGTCAGTCCTCAAAAGGAAACTTCTGTGCATACGTGGCTAAACACATGTTCCTTATAAAAGGAACATGATAAAAATGATTATTGTCACAACTCTAGAAAATATATCCATGTAATCAATACGTGCTTAAAGAAAAAGAACATGGGGGAATCATATGGCTTCCCAAATAGAGAGTATACAGGTAAAGAAACAAGAGTCTGTTTTTTAAAATTGCACAACTATATTCAATATATTGAGCTAGAACAACAGATAATAACAACTATAGAAAGTAACCTTGATCAGAATATCATGGTTACAAATGATCAAAACAGAGTGAGCAAGGTGTCTCAGCAGGTAAACATGTTTGCAGCCAAGCCTTCACAATCTGAGTTCAATACCTGGATTTACATGGTGTCAGAAAAAAATGATTCCACAAGCATGCTGTGACACACACACACACACACACACACACACACACACACACACACACACGTAAATAAAACAAGTATTGTTTGAATTTTGTTCTCAAGATTGTAGAGTAGGAGATAGCCTTAGCACTTGGGAAGCCAGGGCAAGAAGACAGTGAATTTTAAGACAGCCTGAACTACAAAGCAAAACCTCACCTCAAAAGACAGAACAAAACAGAATCATTAAAGAGCATGTTTAAACATCTCACGTGTATCTTGCTGGATTTCTCAGGCTGTTTTTAGCCCAATGTCAAAACTGTAGAATTGCTTATTTTCTGCCCCTTGCTTAGAGCAAATAAAAATTCTTTGTAGAAATTGTACATAAACACAGATGCCCTAGGACTGGGCTTGCATTTTAGAAATTTATGCCTGAGATTCAGATTTAGAGATAAAAAGGGAGACATCACAAAAGACATTGAGGAAACTTAGAGAATCATAGGGTCATGCTCTTAGTCTATATTCTACCAAACCTTGAAAAAACTGTTTAATATATACTACCTACCAATGTTAGTTGAGATGAAATAAATAATTCAGCATATCCATTACCCCTAGAAAAATAGAAGCAGTATTTAAAAAATTCCCAACTACAAAAAAGCTCAGGACAAAATGGATTCAGGACAGAATTCTACCAGACCCCAAAGAACTAATGCAAATACTCTTCAAATTGTTACATAAAATAAAAACTGAGTAAACATCTTCCAAATTCTTTTTACAAAGTCACTATCACCCTGATACAAAAACCACACAAAGACACAACAGAAAAGGAGGGAAAAAAATTATAGATAAATATCCCCTATAAACATAAATAAATTCTCAATAAAATACTTGCAAAACAATTAAGAACACATAAAAAAGATTATCCACCATAATTAAGATGGATTTATCCCAGAGATGCAGTCATCCGTCAACAAACAAAATCAATAAATGTAATCTATCACATAAACAAGACTGAAAGACAAAAAACACATGATTATCTCATTAGAGACAGAAAAAGCCTTTGACAAAATCCAGCATCCTTCCATAACAAAAGTCCTGGAGAGATCAGGGATACAACAGCCAACAACAACCTAAGTTAAAAAAAAAAAAAAAAAAAAAAAAAAAAAAAAAAAAAAAAAAAAAAAAAAAAAAAAAAAAAAAAAAAAAAAAAAAAAAAAAAAAAAAAAAAAAAAAAAACTTAAAACAATTTCATTAAAATCAAGAACAAAACGAACAAGACATGGTTGTCTACTTTCTCTATACATATTCAATATAGTACTTGAAGTCTTAGCTAGAGCAATAAGATAAATGGAAGAGAATAATGCACTACAAATAATAAAGAAAGAAGTCATCCAAGTATCTTTATTTGCAGATGATATGATAGCATACATAAGTGACCCTAAAAAGTCTACCCAGAAACTCCAACAGCACATAAACATTTTCAGAAACTAGCACAATACAAAATTAACACACAAAAATCACTAGCCTTCCTATGTACAAATGATAAATGGACTGAGGAAAAAAATCAGGAAAGCAGTACATTTCACCAAAGCCTCAAAGCCTCAAAAAAAAAAAAAAAAAGAAAGAAAGAAAAGAAAAAGTCTTGGAATAGCTTAGCTCTAAGTGAAAGACTTGTATGTTAAAAAACCTTCGGACACTGAAGAAAGAAATGGAAGAAGGTATGAGAAGATGGAAAGATCTCCCAATCTCTCATATTGGTGGATTGGTAGGATTACTAGTACTATTATTAAATTAGCCACCTTATCAGAAACAATCTACAGACTCAGTGCAATCCTCATCAAAATTCCAGCACAATTCTTTAGAGAAATTGAAAAATTAATCTTAAACAAACAAAATACCAGTTTACCTAAAACAATCTTTAATAATAAAACTATTGCTGGGGGTATCACCATCCCAGACTATACTACAGAACTATAGTAATAAAACAACACAATATTGGCATTAAAAAAAAAAAAAGATACATTGATCAAGGAAACAAAATCAAAGACTTGACATAACTCCATACAGTATAGGCACCTCAATTTTCTTTTTTTTACAAAAGAGGTCAGAAAAATATACACTGTAGAAAAGATGGCATCTTCAACAGTACTAATCAAAGTGGATAACTGCATGTTGATGAAAATAAATCCACATTTAAACAGGGGTCTCAAAAGATGAGACACAAATAGCTAAGAACCACTGTCTAAAAATGTTCAACATTCTTGGACATCAGGGAAATGCAAATTAAAACTACTTTGAGATTTCATTTTACTGCAGTCAAATGGCCAAGATCAATCAAGAAATGACAGTGCATGTAGGCGAGGACTTGGGGAAGGGAGCACTTGCTCATTGCTCACACTGTTCATTGCACAGTGGGAGTGCAAACTGGTAAGGCCGCTGTGGAAATGAGCTTCTCAAGAAGATCTGGCTGCAACAGGGCCCATGCATTTGCCACCATGGGACCAGAACTTACCACACTTCATGGCCTTATCTAGAGCTTAGAATACTTATTCAATAAGCAGAAGAGTGAGTGAAGACTGATATTCAAATAACTGTTTGGGAAAATGTGGATTCTAGGCTGTTTTTAGGGACTGTTCCAGGAAGCCTAGACAGGAAACCTGGATACATTCGGAGGACTGCAGTCAGGGGCGCCTTCCATAGCCAGCCTGTCGTTTTCAGGTGCATCTTTTCATATGGCTCAAGTAGAGGTTTACATTACATTGCGATGTGGATATACAATCCAAACACACTTATAAAGAAGACAGATTTTTTTTTTTTTTTTTTTTACCTTCTCAAACATAGAACAGAAAATCACCTTTGGCTAATTTGTGCAAATTGCACATTCCATACTTGTGTTAATGCAGAGATGTAAGTTACCTTTAAAAGTTTGCATGTTTTCAAAACAAAAGGACCAGACACCAATAAAGACAATTAAGTGACCCAGCCTCTCAGAATGCCTCTGTTGAAGTTTCCTCAAAAAAATGTACATTCAAAACAACTTCAAAGCTGCTAGATAGGATGGTCCAGATTCACAAACTACTCCAGCAAGGACTTCAGATAAGCTCTATACTTTCTCATCACACAGAAACTAAACAAAAATGATACAGCTAGCTCTCCCAGGATTTAACCATTATTCCAATTTTCCCAGCATTGCCTAAAGATGTCATTGCCCTCAGACAACAGAATACAGTCTAGACAACATAATGCCCAAGTGGCAGGGTAGATGTTTTCTAATCATTTGGTAGATATTTGTCTTTGTTTAGGGGGATTGGTTACAACTTATTATTGGTCAGGGAGGAAATTAAACAAAAGAGGTTAGATTTAGGAATCTTTTCTCTAAAAAGTAAAAAAAAAAAAAAAAAAGAGGGGATACAGAAATGGTTAAATAAAAGGGTAGATTATTAAATCTAAAACACAACTATTAATCACAAATATCTTACATTTGCATGGATTTTATATATTAACACATATTTAAGGGTTTTTGTCTTAGCATACTGTATATGTTTCTACTTTTTAAAAGGTATTGTATCTATGCAGGTTATTTTTAAATGTAATGAAAAGTTCTAGTCTCTAAAGGCTATTATTATAAACTGTTTAGGATAATTAAGAAATGTAGGTTAGTAGTCATATATAACAATCAAACTTATAGTCTTAAGTATGTTTTCAAGGTCAAACAGATATATTTCAAATAGATAGATAGTCTTGAAACACTTAGAGACAAACAGAATATGACACTTAAAATGTGTTAGTAACATAAGGCTTTTCAGGACCGTAAGACACATCTACTCCTGGCAGTACCAATTGACTTCGGAGAAGATGAGGGACATCAAAGAACTTCCAAGTATATGGAATTTGTTTTCAATGTGACAAAGCTAGCCATCTGGGCAAGAAATTGTCCTTGCCTTGACTGCTGACAGTACGCTGTTCAAATTGGACAAGCAGGACACAAAAAAGGCAACTGCTAAACTTTGCCAAGACAAAATAGGACAGTCCTTCAAAATTTCTGCTGCCTGTTAAATATTGTAGGCCTGTAAGACAAACATGGATATACCAACTCTGCAGAGGAACCTTGGGTGACTGTCCAGGCAGCTAGCTAGCTGTCTCTGCCATTTCTATAATTTTGGAAATTATTTGCTCTACACTTCCTGTTTACTCAGGTACTCTTATATCTTCCTTGGGTCTTTAATAGGGTTAAAGACTAGATAGTTATAATTTTCCTTGTTACCAGATTCATGGGAAAAATGCTTAATAAGAAATGTAAAGTTTAAAAGGTTGAGAAACATAAAAGCTTAAGTTGTGTATCAAAAATGTTTGAAGGTCTAAATAGATATTTTGGGAATGGTAATATGTGATGATAAGTTATATATTTAATAAAACCAGTCTGGAATATCAGAGAAGAGGTCCACATATAGACAATCCAGGAGGGCCAGAGAGTGGTAACTCACACCTTTAATCCCAGCACTGGGGAAAGACCAGGAGTGGTGACCTACACCTTTAATACCAGCAGATCTGAGTTTGAGGTCAGCTTGGTTTACAGAGGGAGTTCCAGGCTTCCAGGCAGGCAGTGGTGGTGCCATGCCTTTAATCCCGTAACTCCAGAGACAGAGATCTTTCTGTGTTTCTGTGAGTTCAAGGTCTAACTACCAAAGAGTAATAACTTATACCTTTAATCTTAACCTGTATGTGAAAGAACTGGGCGAAGAAGGTATTTAAGACAGGAGTAGGAAGACAGAGCAGGCAGTAGATGGACAAGGAGCGAGGCTGAGGAAGCTGGAAGATAGCTGAGTGAGATTTAACTGTGGTCTGTTTCCTCTCTCTGATATTCCAGTTTTCCCCTGATATCTGGCTCTGAGTTTTCTTTACTACCACCAGAATTACTGCTACAGTAATATTATATAATAAAAAGTGGTTTAGGCATAAAACTTTAAATTCATCAAGATAAGATAGAGAATATAGCATTTTCTCCAAATGTGCCAAATATGAATGGACTGCACATTGTAAACATAACTCTTACCTGATTAATTATTCTTATTGTATTACTACTGTTAGAGTTAAAACCTTTCCTTTTAATTTAGACAAAAAGGGAACAGTCACAGAATGTTTGTGCACTGTATGAAGATGTGTTGCTGTGATTGATGTAACAAAAAGTTGAATGGCCATTAGCTAGGCAGGAGAGGTTAGGTGGGGTTTCCATGGAGAGAGAGGAAAATAAAGAAGATCTAGGTGAATGGATTTTGCCGGGAGACTCGGAGCCAGACATACTGTACTAAAAGTAACTGAGCAAGGTCGCAGAATGTAGATTAAAAAAATATGGGTTAATTAAATTATAAGACCTAGTTGGAAAAAAGCCTAAGCTAAGGCCAAGTTTTTATAATTAATAATAAGTCCTCATATCATTATTTGGGGGCTGGTGATTCAAAGATAGTCCATCAAGAAAGCTTGCTATAAGACTATTGATTGCTCTTCCAGGGGATACAACTTTGGTTAACATCACCCTATGTAGGGCAACTCACGGCTAACTGTAACTGAAGCTCAAAAAATCTAATGCCTTCTCCTGGCCTCTGTGAGCACCTACATTCATATGGCATACATTCACACACACACACACACACACACACACACACACTCACACACTCACACACTCACACACACAGACATGAACAAAAATAAGAATTTTTTAAAAAGAAGTCTGTCTTCACTACAAGCTTGTGCCTTGGTGTATCATAATGTGTTTCTTTTTCTTTCCTTAGTCTTTCTCAGTATTTTTGTGTGATTATAAAACACCATTTCCCTCCTATAAACATGCCATGGCCCTGGAAAGTGAGCCATTTGATCTCATTTTATTTCCTCTGTGAAACTGTTTCCAGTCTGGATCTGCCTTCACCCTCTGCACTTGTCCCTTCCATTTCTTTTGATTCCACAGCCACTTAATTTTGCATCTTGCAGCCTTATATGCATTTGAAATGTTATCCTGCCATGTATGTCTTGCTTAAAATAAAAATTCAAGCTGAGGATGTGATTCAGTGGTCCTATTAAATACTGTACTTATCCAAAATCCTAATCATTACAAGGAAAACTTTATAAATATTAACAAATCTCACTTCACCTGGTAGGTCTTGATACAAAAGGTCAGAGTAGGTCAAGAAACCTACACATAACAACACCACTTGAGTCAGGCCTGATGGCTCAGGTCTATAATCCCAGCATTCAGAAGGCAAGGCAGGAAGAACACAGGTTGATGGCTAGCCCGTGTGAGCCCTGTAAAAGGTATAAATAATTCAGTATTTGGGACCCTTTTCTTTGTTCGTGTTATTCAGCATATGCATTCACTCCTACCTAGCTTTCAGCATTTTAACATTTGTGTCTGGGACTAGAGAGTCGGCTCAGTGGTTAAGTGCACTGACTGCTCTTCCAGAGGACCTGGGCTTGTTTCCTAGCATCCACATGGTGCCTGAGAACTACCTGTAACCCAATCCAGGAGATTCAATGCCTTCTTCTAACCCAAGTGGACTCCTGAACACCTATCACACACACACACACACACACACACACACACACACACACACACACACACACACACAAATATTTTAAAAATCTTAGTGTCAAATTATTTTGACAAAACTATTGTATCTCTTCACTCCTAATGTTCCTTTCCTCGTGTGGAACCCTAGTCTGCCATTCTGCCCTCCCCATCACCACCAGTCTGACCCCAAACTCAGAAAAGCATAATAACTGAGCATGCTCACTCCCAGCAACTCTTCCCTCCTTCCTCTCAAAGGCCAGTTGGCCACACTCACCAAACCACACCCATCTACAACTCAGCCTGACAATGGCTTTCCCAGCAGATGAAGAGGACCAACACTTGGGCTTGAGGCAGAAAGAGCTATGGTGGGTACATGAGTTCAACACTGCCACCCAAAGCCAGGGCTGGCACCAGCCTGACCTCACCCAAAATAAAACATCTCTCCTTCCAATCCTGAATTAACTTCTTCATCAAAAAGCAGCAAAGCTGAAGGAAGAATTGAAGGGACAGAGCGGGGCGATGATATCCCAGCTCAGAGAAGAAGAAGCATGCAGAGGAGTTTCTGGGATCATTACTTAGTAAGAATAAAGTACTTCTACCGTACTGATACATACAATATCACAAACACTTCCTTGTTGTAAACTACATTTGGTGCAGTGCCTCAAGCAGTTTTGTTTATCAGATCAATCTGGGGTGTTTTTTTAAAAGGTATGCAGCTAGACTCTTTGCAGAGTTGACTCACAGTCAGGCCAGGTCAGGTTTCTTGCATAGGACACACCATCTAGGAGTCTATATCTCTGTGCACAGAGTTCAAAAGCCAGGGTCAAACATAAAATTTAATGTTCACAATAGTTGTGGTGTTTATGTATATCAAAATATAAAAACTACTTTTTCAAGCAATTCACTAGAAATAACTACTTTTACATATAAAACACACATCAATGTGCACGTTGCCACTCTGGCCCTCTGCAATGACAGAAGGCTATAGTTTGACCACAACCATTGGGTTGCAGCAGCAAGTCCCTCCGATGTGGCTCTCATGGGGGTAATCCATCAAAGAGAAGCAAGTGATGGCCTGTGGCTCCACGGGTCGGGGGTGAGGGGTAGGAGGGAGACACACACTACCTCTTCAGTCTCTTCAAAACTGGAGCATGTGGATGCTCAACAGAACAAGATGAAGAGCATCTCTCAGCACCCAGGGAATTCTACACTTCTATGTAGATGCAAAAGACCTACATCATTTTGTATGAAGTACTGTAAACTGTTAGGACATTTGTACTTAAACACCAATTAACATGCTCTAAAACAAAACAATAGTGACTATATAATGTAGTCTAATTATCCTTTATACCACATGCTCAGTAATTTCTAATGTACTCTCTTCTTTACGATGCTTTATCATTTTCTTAAGAAAAATCTATAAAAAGCATAATCACTTTGAAAAGTAATTACATTCTGTGAATACTTATTTAATTCCCAAAGTTAATCATTCTGTTTTTAATACATACTTTCTTTATAGACATTCATGAGCATAAATTTCTAATTAATATTAGAAGATAAAATCACCTGGTTTTAGAAAGAGTTATTATATTGAGAAGGTACAAAATATCTGTGTCTCCTTATAAACGCCACTTCTTTCCTGACAATAAACTACAAGCTCTTACCACTAGGGGGCAGTGGTGTTACACTAATGCTCAGTCCGGTCTTCGTGACATTTCTGTTATGTAAATTCTTGCCTGTATTTCATGGAGGGCATCAGGGAACTGCCATAAAGGGGTTATAAAACTTCAGCTAGATGTGGTGGTGCATTCCTTTAATCCCAGCACTTGGGGGGGGGCGCACAGAGGCAATTCGAAGCCAGTAGGGATTACATAGCAAGATCCAGGACATCGAGGACTACAGAGAAAAAATAAATAATAAATAAAAAAATTTAAAAGCCTTTCCTTCTAATTCTTAATTAACTTCTTTATCGGACACCCCCACTCATTTCCAAGAATAGTTCGCTTTCCCACACATGACATTTTGATGTAACCACTTTCCCATGTGGCCACAATGATAAAACTTCTGTGATGGGGGCATTTTGATGAATAAATAACCACCAAACACTATATTTTTAACTGGTAACTCATGTGCAAAATAGACGACTCCACACCATTCCTGGCCCTCAGTATCCCAGCATTCACCAATGCTCCCAATTCTAGCAGTCCAGGGCTGGGAAAGGGCTTGGGATCACTGGTGTGGTAGAGGACCCAGTGGTAATGACTGAAGTGTAGGGAACAACAGACAACCTTGGTGGCCTCAGGAGTCACATCTTACCATCTATACCCATAACAGGAGGGGCTGATTCTCTTTCTTTGCAAAAGATGAATTTATTTTCTGGTATTTCAGCCAGCCATATACTGAATATTCTCGTGGTTTCTAGTTCTACCCCGAGAGAATATCTGGATCCTGATGACACAGGAATTTCTCATTTAGACATTTGCCAGCTCGCTGAATTCAGAGTCACATGGACAAATTTACACATAGAGAAATACACACGCTGTGCCAAAAACTCCTCTCAGAGATGGTTTGCATGGGCAAGATTCATACTTCAAAAAGTTAAGCTAGTTTGTTGGTTTTTTTTAAGTACACAAACACACACACACACACACACACATACGAACAGAAACGAATTTGATTGTCTTCTATATTTAAGATGGGACAGAGGAAGGATCAGAGATGAAATCTGAGCAAATTACCGGATGTAACAACAGCACATCCACTCACACCATAGGTTCGAGACTGCTCACAGCATCATGTTCCTCTACCTGGACCCACCCCTGCTGTGCTGGCTTTGACAATGTGACCCAAGCTGCTCATGGGGGGTGGGGGAGGAAGGGGACTCTGTTAGCAAAATGCCAGGCATTTTCTCGGTTAGGGAACGATGTGAATGGGCTCGGCTTATTATGGGTGGTTCCATCCCTGGACTGGTGGCTGGTCCTAGGCAAGTCATGGGGAGCAAACCAGTAAGCAGCACCCCTCCATGGCCTCTGCATCAGCCCCTGCCTCCAGGCTCCTGTCCGGTTTCTGACTTCATTCAGTGATGGGACTATGGTATGGAAGTGTAAATCAAATTAACTCTTTCCTCTCCATCTTGCTTTAGTCATGGTGTTTCATCACAGCAATAGGAACCATAGCAACCACCTGTCGCTTGATATTTCCCCCCTCCGAGACCTTCACCATACTATCCCATCTGTTTCCAGAAAGATACTTAGCCCCATCCTGCCATTTCTACACAGTGCCCTCATCTCCCCGTTTACATCCGAAGCAGTAAGTTGTCTCCATAATACACAGGGCGCAGAGTTCTGACTCCAGCTGGCCACGAAAGACCTTGGAAAAAGCGCTGACTCTCTGAACCAGGGTCTCCTCTCCTCTTCCTAGGGATAATAATGACAAGCACTAGCTTGCTGAGGTGCTTAAATGCGTTTCCTCCTCACTGCACCCAGAGCACCCAGCACTGCCTGTCACCTCAGTGGATTCCCACTTGTTAAACCAACCCGAACTCCTTCCTAGTGTCTTCTAGAGTCAATTCCCCTCCATTTCATTTCCTTCCTCATCATAAGCATTATCTGAAAAGTAAAAACTCATTCACCTCTTAGCTCTGCCCCGTGTTCAGTAAGCCACAGTTTCTTCTTACTATGGCAAACCTTATGAAGTCAGAGAGGCTCTGCCGACCCTCGCTTGGAACCTTACAGCGCATGCGCTGATAGCTCCCGCCAGGCATTTCATTGGCTGGTCCCATTTACAGCCCGTTCGCAAATCGAAGTGAACACCTTTCACAGCACCAATTATCTCCTCTAAATAAATATACACACACACAACTCCCAAAATAAGTTTCTATCTATACACACAATTTTTCACTCTGGCTCCATTTACAGCTGCCTGCTCGTCACCATCACCTGGAGCTGCTGTCCTACCTTAGACTCAACAAATACTTTCGATCCCAGGGTACTGGAGTCTCGGGATAGCAGAAAACATGACGTCCTGATTTTAATTCCAGATTTCCCGGAACTAGCTGAATAGAACTGGGTACATGACATTGTATAGAGGTTTCTCCTGCAACCACGGTGCGCTCTTCCTGGGCCCTCACACATCTCCTCCCTCAACACACAAACCTAGGCCTTAGAAACGATCATGTATCTTCTTTGCCCTCTCTGTGCTTAGAAAGTCATCAAAAGGTCGCTTCCCCAAAGGTGACACAATTTGTGTAGCTTTATTCTTTCTGGCCCAGTGAGGAAATGCTCCTGTGACCAGAACATGAGGAAGATCTTCTGAGGATGGCAGAGTGGATATTCCCCACACACCACCAACATGAACCCTCATGAACAATCAATCCACTGCTCCTCTCAAGTTGCGCCCACATGTGGAAATTATTCTACTCTTATTTTTATATTGAAATTTCATTTTAGTGATACACTAAAAAGAACAACTGTTTATGGAGTGTTCACACAAGTATATACATGTAGACTTGTGTGAATTTTATTAAGCAGTCTAGTGCTCCAAACATCTATGATTTCCTCAAGGCGAGACCTTGGACCTTTCCTGCAGTTCCTCAAGCTATGGGGCACACATTCTCCACAGTCACCTGACTCTGCAATGCAGGCCAGGATTTCTGATTCTTCTCTGTGTAGCCACTGATTAATCTTACCCCCCACACACCTCATCCCTAACCCAGCGCCTCCCCATCCCCATCACCCCAGCCTCTGGTAACCATTGTTCTCATGAGATCAACTTAGACCCCACACAGGAGTGCGGTCCTGCCTCTCTGTGCTTGCTGACTTAGACCTGCAGCTCCCATGTGCTTTCCACGGCAGAGCTTCATCTTTCTGGGGCTGGCCGGACTCCACTGCATACTTGTACAACTCTACCCGTGCTAAAGCAGGGCTAGGACAGAATGCTTAAGACTCCAACATGATTTTACTACAGGTTGGCGATAACCAAAAGTCATCAAGAAAGCAGGATTTTAGACAACATACCAAAATAACCCTTGCTGGTCCTCCATGCCTGTGAAGGCCAAAGACAGATTCCCAAGGCTCCCAGACTCAGGCTCTCCACTAGGGGCATACCAGGTGATCCTCCACTAGCAGTGAGCTCTTAGGGACACCATATTCAAGGCCTACATACCAAATCCAAGAAAACAACCTCTCCTGTTCCCCTACTCTCCATCTATAGCTTACCCTTGTAGCCTGTCCCTCACAGAGCTGTTACCTGAGTGAATAGGCCTCACTAAAGCCCTACCACTTCATTGCTCTCAAAAGCCACATGAAAACACACACACACACACACACACACACACACACACACACACACACACTATATAACTTCCTTAGCAGATATGCCCTGCTCTGATTAACTCTCTTGACTTATTTCCTGTGATCCAGAACTATGGCCTCTTTCTAGGTCAGCTTGAAACATCACTCCTGGCCCGGCCGCACTGCCACTGCTGGCCACACAAAGCATGGTATCTTCGTATCTTGGGATCTCTCTGTAACTGTCTTTCCACAGGCCACGGTGCTCTTCTTCCTCAGTGCCTCACCTAAAAGCTTGGTTTCCATGCCTACCCTTCCAATGTCTCCAAAGCAGAGCTCACCCATCTGAAAGTCCATGCTCTGTGCAGTTCACACACTCTCCATTCATAACAAATACTGGAGTCTCACAGGTCACTGGCAAAGGAAGGATCTGTTTACCCTAGAGACTTATATTTCGTTCATACTCCCCTCCTCCTCTTCCACCACCCTCCCTCCGCCCTGTGCAAAGTCAAGAAATTCTCTCTGGACACGTCCTTTGTTAGGTGGAAGAAATAAAGATTATTTCACCTAAATCCTAAGTAAGGCACATTCATGAGTGCAGAGGGGAAAAAACAGATTCAGTTGTTACTCATGAATGTGCTGTATTCTACAGTTCCATGGACACACACATGCCAAGTACCAACTATATCACAGAAACTGCAAAAGCCTCAACCTAGAAGAGCATAAAAGACGCTTGACCTCACTGAAGTGATGAGAAATTAGAGGTTATAGTTCGGGTGCTAAAAGAGATTTTTAACATCTAGATTCATCTTACATAAGTAAAAGTAGGAGCAATCCACTTACTCATTTATAACCCTTACTAATTCAGAGGTGTGACAAAAAAGATTTGGAAATGCCAGGCTGAGGGGTATCACAGCCTTAAGGCTGTACAGTAGCGGCACCCGGGAAACAGGTTTCTGGATGAGAAAGCACACAGCCACCTTGAAACAGCAGAATCAAAGTCCAAACAGGCTTCAAGAAGATGATTTGTCACTGTAATTCCATCTGGTTTTGTTTCATTTGGGTTTTTTAGGTCAACCCTCAGGTCTCACTGCTGTGATATGACCCCTATGTGCCCATGAATCTCAGTGGAGGTGCTCAGGTTATGAAGACTACATCCCACGGATGGGTGGAGGAAAAGACGGAGAGATGGATTGGTGGGTGGGTGAGTGGGTGGGTGGGTAGAGGGATGGATGGATGGATGGGAGGATGGATAGATGCCATCATTCCCCCAAATCCTCTACTGTCCCTTCTTCTCAATTCCTCTCCCATCATCCTTCAACAAAAGAAAGGTACTTGCTAGATTCTGGCCCTACATGCTGATCCTGAACTTACCAGCCTACACATGGGTGCTAACTAGCTTTCAACATCAGACACAACTCTGCTTAATAATGAAGTCCTTATTATGCCCAGCAGGAGAAAGCTCTGTGAGGAGGCCTCTGCTAGCAGCCCACCTGAACACAGCCTCCTGGCTGCAAACTACATTTCCTAATCTCCTCTTGCTGGTGGCGTTGGGACACTATCTGACCGGCCTGGTTTCCCATTTCTGTTCCTGGCAATGCTAGTGACTTCCATGAGTTCCAGACCAGCCAGGGTTGCACGGTGAGAACCTCCTGATACTTTTTAAAAATAAAAATAAAATGGATACAAGGTAAAAAGAAATGGCATCTGTCCCTTCCAAACATGGAAATAGTTGGTGAGTCAGGGGCTGGAGAGATGACTCAGCACTCAGGAGAGTCTGCTGTTTTCCCAGACTTCACTTCCATGGCTTTCGACCACCTGTAGTTCCAGAAGATCCGATGACCTCTTCTGGACTCTGCCAGCACCTGACACACACATGGTGCGTGCACACACACACACACACACACACACACACACACACACACACGCAGGAACTCACGAATACACATGAAATAAAAATAAGTAACTAAAAAAAAAAATCAGAAGTTCACGGCCACCTCTAGTTGCAAAAACATTTTACCTTTCAAGATGGGAAAATTTTAGACTTAAAACTCAGCACTTTATCTCCCCTCCCCCACCTGCCTGCTACTCCACACACAGTAGGCATCTTCTCTTGGCATTGTCAACTGCTCCGTTCATTTCATTAGTCAAAGGATCTCACTCCTCAAATAAGGCCTGTTGTTGTTTAGGCAGTTGTATGCTGTAACTCTCAGGGTTCCAGAAGGTTCTCCCAACCATCACTAAGAATGCTGCATAGCCCCCAACCTCTGCCTCTGTTGGGCTTAGCCCCAGCATACTGTGACAGTTTCGCTGGCCTTGGCATGGAGGACTCACAATCACGCTTTCTTCTGGCCCATGGAAATCAGACCCCTGTTATTAGCAAGAACAGCTGTGTCACCGCAGATGTCTTTCCTGCAGGAAGGCAGGTCTCCTGCAGCAAGGCAGGTCTCCTGCAGGAAGGCAGGTCTCCTGCAGGAAGGCAGGTATCCCGCAGCAATTCTTTGCAGTCTGGATTGAGTGTCTCTGAAACCTCCGGGGAATGCAGATCAAGTCAAGAGAGCCAAGCAATCTCGTTGGCCTTCAATACAACCCGAGATGAGCCAGAATCATTCCTGTCCAACTAGCCCTCAAGCTTCATCTTGGCCTCTTCAACCTTTATCTCACTTTCAAGATGTGGAGCTGAGCTCCTGCCCAGCTCTGGGTTTCATCCCAGGGACTGGGAGGGGTGGCAGGGTGGCAGGGGAGTGGCATCATGCCAGGGGCCACGAGCCTTTGCTAAGCAGTGTGGGTGTTGCTTACCACATACAGTCTGTCTGCAGCATTTGGGACCTCAGCCCAAACTGAGGCAGAATGAAACCTATTCCAACAACCTGTTATAGTCTCTTCCCACTCCAGCATCCAGTGTGTCTACCTCCTCCTACATATTCTTTTTCCAAAGTCTAGAATAGATTCAGTCTCTACTTCCACATTTTTTTACTTTGCCTTCAAGAGTGCTCTTTTCCTCCTCCTCCTCCCTCCCCCACCCCCCACTCCCCACTCTCTCCTCCTCATCTCCTTTTCCTTGGCTGTTACTCCCCCTTCTGTCTTTTCTCTGCCACTCTTGGCCTCCAAAACCATAACACATACTCAGCACCCCTCTTCACTCATCACACCATCCTTTCCAAAGCTCTCCACCATTACACTGTGTCAAGGCCTGCCCACGAGCTCTTTCTGGAGCATAGAGATGTTCCTTATCTACAGTGCTAGAGTGGACACTGGGGATGGCAGATAGTGACACAGAACCCAAATTTTCTGATGTACTAATTGTTTTTCATAGACACACTTGACCAATGACAGCAATGTTCTCCACCAATCAAACAGCCTAGCCAACTTCCGTCCACCTTCATGTTCAATTGTTCTTCCAAGAAAGCATCTCTTCTGTTTGTGTTTTTGGTTGTCTGAGACAGTCTCACTGTGCATCCCTGGTTGGTCTGGAACTCACTATGCATCCCATACTGGCCTCAAACTGTAGCAATCTTCCTGCCTTACCTTTCTGAGTGCTGCGATTATGGGGATGAGCCACCATGGCCAACTCTAAGATGGTTTATTTAACCATACATTCTATACAGGACTGTTTATAAGGAATGTGAAGAATTTCAGTTAGTGAGCTAAAGAGGACTTGGGAAACTATATACATATATTCAGAGTATAAATTAATCGGCAGACTATATGTACACTAGGGATGGGAAAGATGAGACCAGGTAGCGTGAATGCACTAGAGGGTAAGGGCAGGAATTAACACAGGTGAGGAGCTGGCTGCATAAACTATGGGAGCAGCATGAAAGTTAGGGGCAGATTACAGGGGCAAAAATACAGCCCAGAGAACACAATGACAAAGAATGAACACAATGACAAAGAACAAAGGTTGGCTTAGGATCAAAGCTCCCTGTGACAAGAGTCACAGGTAGTATCTAAGCCCTCTTTCCAAAACAACAGGGTTAGGGCCAAAAACATTTGCTTTAAACTTCAAGAAGAGTCTCTCCTTTAATCCCAGCACTCAGGAAGCAGAGGCAGGAGGATCTCTGAGAAATGGAGGCCAGCCTGATCTACATAGTGAATTCCAGGCCAATCAAGGTCATAAAACAAACAAAGAGTCTCTCTCCAGTAATGGGCTGGAGAAAAGAGAAAGTTAGAAGGTATGAGAAAGCAATAATGGAAACCTGAGGGCAAAAAGATTTTCAAATTAGTTAGGCATCAAATTCTGTCTATAATATTCTGTGAGATATTTCATTCACTTCCTCTTTAGGTTAAACTGAGTCAGATCATTCTTATAAAATCAATCAGTACAAACAAAGCTGTGTTGAAATCCAAGCCTTTTCCCAAACATAAGCTCCATAGAATCACAAATAAGCTTGCCATGTGGGAGGCATCCAAGCATGAGCTTGTGAATACAATGTATATAGGTTTCCCTATGACCTATTTCGCTAGTGCTTTCAAAGTATACTAATGTTACAGGGCGTTCTATTTGGGCACCCCTTGGGGAAGGGGGTGAGACTCCCAGAGTCAGGTGAGAAACAGACACAGACTTGTTTATTTCAGATATGGGGTAAATCTACATACTCCTCCTGATTCCCCATTGGCAGCCAGAGACTCCCCTAGCAGTGCTGTCTCTCTCTCTCATTAGCCTCCCCCAGCTCGATAATCATGCATCACCAATCACTAGGCCAGTGGCAGACTCCAAGTTGGCTCAGTAGGAAGTGGCTAGTGCGCATGTCTAGGCACATTATCTGGAACAGGGCAACTGTGGTTTCATTAGGCTAGCTGGCTGCATTACCCCTACATGCTAAGAAATAAATTTCCAGCCTAGTGTTGTGGCACCCACCATCAATCCCAACAACTCGGGACACAGAGGCAGGTGGATCTGTGTGAGTTTGAAGCCAGTTTAGTCTATAAAGCAAGCTCCATGACAGCCACTGCTACAGAGAGAGACAATGTCTCAGAAACATATAAATAAATAAAACAAAATAATAAAATAAAATTCCCAGTAAGTGCTCCTAGACCTGATGTACTTCTATAGCATCTGGGAAAATCATTAAACTTCAGATTAGGGTCAAGAGCCCAATTCCAGCAACCTGTCTGGTTGTCCTTTCCTGCTCACTCAGTACCTTTGCCCACTACTCACCACCACCAACATATTTGTCTAGGTAGGGTCCGGACGTAGGAAGGCAGAGATTTTCATGTTTTGGCCATTTCTATATACAGTTGCAAAACAATGCCAGTTCACCTGTTTTGACCCAATAAATATTTGCTTAATAAATAAGTATACTCTTTACCCTTGCTAACTAGAGTTGTGTACAAACAGTCAAGCCACCCTCAGCCTAGCACCTACACCTCAGTGATACTAAGCCATCAACCCAAGTGTGTACTGGCCAATCTTTTAGGCTGCCCTAGAATCCTGGGTGATACGCACTATACATGGGAGGGGCTGACTAAAAGTGTGGAGATGCTAAAAACGGGTTGAACAAGCTGCAGACATTACAAAGGAGTGGTTAGTAAGCCTTGATAAGGGGAATAAAGAAACACAGACAGGATGAACTAGAAATGGCCAGGAAAGAGCCACAGACACAAATACCTTTAAGGCTACTTGCAAATCTGTCCTTCTGTGAAGCGGGAGTGGGGGATATGAGCTCAATCTCAATACACATTAATGACAAAAGGCTCTTAAGCAGGTCAGTCCATCCCAGCCTGCAGTGGTTTCATGCTACCATTGCTTCCACAAAAGCATACTACTGAGAGGAATCAGCAAATTGTTTATCCTGATGAAATACTACAGGTAGATCACAAAGGAAACAGCACCAAGCTAAAAATGTATTGAAAAGGAAGACTAGAAGGGTCACGTGTAAGGGTCTTATGTGAGGGGAGATGTTACCCAAAAAAATGTCTCTTAAACTACAGCACAACTGTAATCACACATCAGTAAGTAAAGCTCTTGGTTGTTGTGTTGTTTTTTGTATTTCAAGGCATGGTTTCTCTGTGTAGCCCTGGCTGTCCTAGAACTCGCTCTATAGACCAGACTGGCCTCAAACTCAGAGTGATTTGTTTGCCTCTGCTTCCCCAGTGCTGGGATTTAAAGATGCTACCAACACCTGGCAGCAAACAGATTATAACTATTAATGTTTAACTTAAGATATTAACTCGTAGTATGCTTTTCCAAATTCTGCATTTAAAATTGCTGGTTTTACACGGGTTTCTTCGCTCTGTTCACTCCCATTTCTTCAATGTTCCAGTAGAGAGCTTTCTAAAAAGGCATAAAATTATAAGGATCAACAAAAAACTAGAGAAGACCAAAGCTGTAACACTTTGAAGTGATGAATCAGATGGACCTATGAGAACTGACTCAGTACAGCCAGGGGGCAGTAGTCGGAGTAGCTGAAAGCCAGCCACTTGAACAGGGCATCCCCAAATGGCCCAAGGACTGATAGCACCAGCTACTTCTGAGAGGCTGAGCCAGGATGAAACAATCGGCATTGGACAAAGATCTATTTCAGAACCTCTGTCCTCCTCCCCCACCAGCACCCACGGTCCTCTCTCAACGAAAGCACAAGATGGATGGAGGGCTTATTCTGGAGCAGGTCAAATGGAGGTTGTCTAGAATAAGGATCCCAGGAATAACTGGGGTTAGTAAAGTAGTACTGTGTAAACTTGATTAGTGCCAGCTTCCTAGACTTGCTATGCAACAGATCTCCAAACTGATGGCAGCCAGGACCACAATTTGCGATTGGAAGACCCTTTTCTGGAGACCTGATAAAGTGTGGGGGAGTGTCAGGGAGTGTCAATAAAAAACGTAGTCAGGTTATAGAATAAAACACAGCTGGTATCTTACAAACCTCACCTGCATGGAGACCCTTGAGCAGCTTCAGGAGGCCCTTATTCTAGTATACTGGTGTAGTGTCTCTCTGTGTGTGTGTGTGTGTGTGTGTGTGTGTGTACCTATGTCTGTGTGTGTGTTTGGGCTCTACATCCATGGAGTCAACTGACCTCAAATTAAAAAATGTTTTAACATGACATAAAGTGCATGCTTTTTTTCTTGTCATTGTTCTCTAAACAATACAGTACAGCCACTACTCATGTAGCATTCATTGACACTGTGCTAGATGTACGGAATGTAGAGATGATCAAGAGATCATACATAAGAGGCTCTGTGTGTGTTGAATGCAAACATGTGCATTATATAACATGCACTTGAGCTTCTGTGGGCTTTCTTTGCATCTTAGGGAGCACTAAAACCAAGCCCACATAGATGCTGAAGCAGGAAACGGTGCATGCACACACAAATGTTTGTATATTTACCCAAAGGGAAGTGGAAGACAATAGGAAAGTTACAAAAATATCAAGAAATCTCTCAGGAAGAAAAATGAAAAGACAAAATGCTGGAATGGGGGGTGCAGGTGGCAAGAATGGGGAAATTTGATAACAAATACAAGAGGACGTCTACGTCCAAGTGAGGATGACACCAAAGAGAGTGAGTATAACAAACAGAAGGCCTAACTCAGGATGACTTCCCACAACTGCAGGCGGAATGGGGAGAAGCCCACACAGTCGAAAATAAACCCACACTGTGAATTCTGCTGTGAAGTTACAGATCCCTGAGGAACAGAGGCGATCCTGAACACTTCCAGAGAGAAGGTAGGGGAGGCATTCCACAAACCATCATAGAGCCAGACTGCAAAGGCTTTCTCAGTGCTGAGAGCCAGACAACGGCAGATTGGCCTCTTCAGTGTTCTGAGGAAAAGGCTACTTCCCGCTGCGAAGGTTTTGTTTGTTTGTTTTGTTTTGTCTAACAGTATTGCTTTCTTTCTCCATTTTTACTAGCATATATCATGACGGGCTTCATGAAGGCAATTTCTTTCAAGTTTAAACCCAGTTGAGAGAATAGTCCAGTGTGAGAGGAAAACAGCCGTCTTCAAACATGGAAGCCTGCATGTGCATGGCTCCCTCTACTATAGAGTCAAGCCATCGAGACACAGTAATGTTCGCACACTTTCCTCTCTTGGATAATTCCTACAACTTCACCAACAAAGAGCCTCTACCTTAAAATGGCCTCCATTCAAAACAGGAACATTCTCTCTTAGGAAGACAGAGTATTTATTAATCTCTGCAACCTGCACAGAGACATGCAAAGCATTGTGTCTCTGAGCAGGCTAGAATGGAGAGACTGAGGCATTTACCTCATAAATACAACGCAACTAGTTACTTTCTATTGCTGTGATCAAACTACCGGTAAGAAGCAACTGAAGGGACAGAAGGCTGTTTTTTTGCTCACAGATTTAAGGAATACGTCCATCCATCCTTCCAGAGAAGGCACAGCAGTGAAAGCTTGGCCCAACTGCTCCCACAGCCCCCACAGCCAGGAAGCAGAAAAGAGACAGTAAGTGGGGTCAGGCTATGAATCCTGGAAGCCCACTCTAGAGACCAGTTTCCTTCAGGGAAGCCCCATCTCCTCAGGTTCCACCACATTCCCATCAGTGACACCAGCTGAAGACCCAGGGTTCCAACACACAAACTTGTGGGGAACATTTCATGTTCAAATCACAGCAGGATCTGAAGTCTTAAAAAAATAAATATTTGAGATCTCAAACTACTGAATTAAGACAAATAACACCTTAGTTATTCGTAAAAGCAGAAAATTCTATTATGAAAATAAAATATAGAAATAGATGTAATTTCAAAATAAACATGTCGTTTACAGGTGTTTTTCTCTTCTAACTTTAGGCAGAGATTTGTCTCACATAGAAAGATTTTATACTGAAAAAGTGACAAGGAAATAATGGCCTGTCAATCACTGGAATGTCATGTCCAAACGTCAATTAATCTGCATCAGTTATGGAAATTGTAAGCTACTGGTTATACACAGATCCCGACTCAACTTTTATAGATGTGTAAATGTAAAAATATATAAATTCACACCAACACATAGCAATAGTAACATTCTTAATTCTCTCAGACACACACAAGAATTGATTTTTCTCCAAGAGAAAGGAACAGAAAATTGTAAGGTACAAAATAAATTACTAATTATCAATGTCTAACTCAAGTTAAAAGTTGATGAATGTTGCTAAGAACACAATCACTGTCACCATCATTGAAGTTCTTCTTCTAATGAGTATTCATGGTTCAGTCAGCATTCCTGTCATTTCTGGAGCACCGCTGTTCACGCTGAGGACAGGAACAAACTGTACAGTCCTTGAGGGAGCCCACGTGGACTCTGGGGGGGTCCCTACCTTTCCCGATGGGCCCCAGACCTTCCTCCTTCCCCCAGCTTCCTGATGAATTTCAAGGCTTTTTGTAGCCAATGAAACTAATGGTATTATACTTCCTATTTGTCTTTTGAGAACTTTGCATGGATTTTCTCTAAATGAATATTAGCTACATTCCAGATATATCCTGAGGGATAGGACTCAGACATCTGTCTATCACTGTGTTTACTTGAAACTGTAAAATAACCCAAACTTCAAACCTCTCTCTTGACAGAAACTTTAACAGAATGAAATTTTAAGTCTTTCCAAAAGAAAATTGGGAAATGTACATTGCTGTACATTTGGCTCTTAATGCCTGCCAACTGATAGCATTCAATTCATTATGCACATCTGTGCCTTTGAAAGGTAAGAAAAGGGGCTGGTGAGATGGATCAACGGTTAGGACACCGTCTGCTCTTCCAGAGGACCGGGGTTCGATTCCCAGCACCCACATGGCAGCTCACAACTGTCTGTAGTTCCAGTTCCAGGCAAACACCAAGGCAAATAAGTAAATAAATAAATAAATAAGTTTAAAATAATAAAAAAAGAGTTCTTTAAAAAAAAATAAAAAATAAAAGGTAAGAAAAATACATATGTACATATGTGTATATTTTATAAAGCCCGTGTGAAGCAGGACTGCATGGGTAAAGCTTGTTGAACGTTCTCATTTTCTTTACAGAGCCATACTGAAGTCCAGGACCCCTCCCCCAACCCAATTTGAAAACATATACTCAAGGGAAAAAAATCCCAATTTTGGATCAAAGTGCACTTATGAAAGCAGCTTTAAATCCACAATGTAGAGTTGATCAACTGCTGCCAAGAACTATGTATTATGTTGAAGACAGAGTAACGAGATTGGGGGTTTGTATGCTTTGTTTTGTTTTTAACTAATTTTTTGGAGGGATCTCCTTTTGGGGGAGGGATGCTGAGTGGTGAGGGGCAGATATGGAGGGACAAGGAGGTCAGTAGGATTGGAGTACATGATGGAAAACTCCCAAAGAACCAATAATTTAATAGCCAATTGTGTTATTAAACAAACACTTTCTCCTATTTTGGGATTATCATTTGCTCTGGTAAGTGTGCCGCTCTTTAACTGGCAGGAATTTTGATGGTGATGGTAATGATTGTTTTCATTTTTTTTTTTATTTTAGATTTACTATTTTTAATGGCATTAAGGACATTTATATCATTATATACCTCCCCCCACCCAATACCACTATGTGTTTTTCCAGCCTCTGTCCCCATTGCAAACGGAAACTACATTCTTTAACATTCTTTAAACACTGACTCGTTACTCCTCCAGCCCCTGGTAACTATTTCAGAACTTAGTTCCTGGGAATCTGTCTATTCTCTCGTGCTTCATAGTAAGAGTTTAATACTTGCAACTGACAGTTTTTACTTTTATGTAGTCTCATTTAACAATTTCTACTTTTATTGTTTATGCTTTAGGTTTCATAGCCACAAAATTATCACCAAATCCAATCTCATGAGGATTTTCTTCTGTCTTCCTGCTTAGAGTTTTATAAAGCTTAACTTTTACTTTGAGGTCAGACCTTGAACAAACCTAAATTGGCATTTATATATTACATAAATACGAGTCCCACAAATTGGTTTTCCAAGTAGACATCTAGTTTTGAATTTGTTCCAGGCTGCCATTGCCTTTTCAATGTTCTTACTTGTGCTGGTTTGGAGTCACACTATTTGAAAGGATTAGAACAGGTGCCTTGTCAGAGTAGGTGTGGCCTTGTTGGAGAAAGTGTGTCTTTGGGGGTGAGCTCTGAGGGTTCAAATGCTCAAGGCAGGTCCAGTGGCTCTCTCTTCCTGTTGTCCATGGTCCCAGATGGAGAACTCTCAGCTCCTTCTCCAGAACCATGTTTGCCTACATGCCACCATAGTTCCCTCCATGATGATATAAATATCTTCCTTTATAAGATTTGCTGTGTTCCGGTGGACATAGTGGCACGTCTTTAACCCCAGGACTCCAGAGGTAGATAGATATCTGTGAGTTTGAGGCCAGCCTCATCTACATTGTGAGACCCTGTCAGAGGGTGAGGGTGAGGAGTTGTCTTGGTTATGGTGTCTTTTCACAACAATAGAACATTGACCACACACACACACACACACAATCTTCTGGGCTTTCTGATCTTACCTAGCAGTTTACACCAGGCTGTTTTCATAGCTTGTCCTAAGTTTTGATATTGGAAAGTGTGAGACATCCAATATCCACTGTGATTCTCCTTTTCAAGATGGTTGTCTATCTGCTATTCCTTGAGGATTTTCATGACTTTCAGAAGATATTTTTTCTACTTTTGCAAAAGATGCCTCTGGGGTTCTGACAGGGCTTGTACCAGCTCTGTAGATCACTTTCAGTGTTGTAGCCTCAACAATACCAAACCTCCCAGCCTCAGACCCAAGATAAAGCTCCTGACTTATGTTTCATAATATCCAGCTCACATGTTTTTATATAGTTTCTGAAAAAGTATCATTAGGTATTCCATAACTGTGTGTTCAGCCCATCTCTACTTCTGTTAACTACTTCATAGTTTTCCTACATGTTTTCTACATAAGTAGGTTGTCTCTGGATGAAGTTCCTCCCTCCTTTCCTCCCGTCCTCTCTCCTTCCTTCCTTTTGGTTTTTTGAGACAGGGTTTCTCTGTGTAGCAGTCCTGGAACTCACTTTGCAGACCAGGCTGGCCTCAAAATTACAGAGATCCACCTGCCTCCTGAGTGCTGGGATTAAAGGCATGTGTCACCACTGCCTGGCTGTTTTCTTTCTTTTCAAATAGTATGTCTCTCGTTTTTCATTCATTGCATTAATCAATGGACCCCCCAGTATGATACTGAATAGAAATGATAAGTGTATATCATAGGCTTAATTCCACCTGAGGCTTTACCATTCGGATCTCATCAAATTGATTTGTTTACTGCTCATGTGTGCTGACAAAAGACAGACTCCCAGATCAAGAAAACGATTTTTATTACTCTCAACACATCAAGCAAGCAGAGAAGTTGTTCTACTTCCTCCCAATCCTCTGTCAAAGATGCTGTAGAGAGGCCCAGACAGACATTTCTACATGCAGTGGCCTGCCTTACTGAACAATGAGTGCCGGGTATCCATGGCGTACAGTAAGTACCAGCAGGGCATCCTCTGTCCCACAGAGGGACATGGTCACATACCTCACAGCTACTTCCTGCTGAGAAATTACTCAGGTTAAGAGTGTTCCAGTTGTGTTTAAGCGGCCGTGTTAGTGAGACTTCAAGGGTGACGGTTCTCTGACATTTCTAGGAGATATACTCTCACAGCAAACTTCTACTCTTCTGGCTCTTATAATATTTCTATCCTCTTCTTCCAAAATAATCCCTAAACCTTGGGTGCAGGGGTTGTGTTGTAGATATAGCAGTCGGGACTGTATCAGACACGCTAGTGTGGAGAAGGGGAAACTGAGGCGACCTCAACCCCACACAGAGGACCACAGAGAACTAAGGATGCTGAGGGCCGGAGATCAGGGAGGAGCGCACTAACTGGTTATCCAGTACTGGATGGTCAGTCCTGAAAACACACACACAGGTAACATTATATGGACTTAGCAGGTTTTATGTATATATTTAGGACACACACAGAGATCTCAGTCTATTCTACTTTTGATTTAAAATGTACTAGTTTTACAGACATTAAATGCATTTATATCATTGTGCTCCAAACTACTATGAATTTCGTGTGTGTGTGTGTGTGTGTGTGTGTGTGTGTGTGTGTGTGTGTGTAACTACAATTAAAAAAGTAAAGAGGCCATGACTTTGAGTGAGAGTCAGCTGGCAGGAGAGATTTGAGGTAGGAAAGAAAAGGGGAGGGATGATATAATTATATTATAATATCAAAAAATGAGAAAATTGATTTTAAAAAGGTGTTCAGGACAGCACAATCCTGGAATAGCAACAAGCTGTCCTAGAGCACAGGAAATCCATGAACAACACACCCTTTTGACCACACTGATTTCTGGCAAATGTACATATGACCTTTGACATTCGGCTAGTTGGCTATTCCAATCAGTCTGTCATTTGTAGCCTTAGTGAAAGCTACTGCCCTGAGGAAGCCAGCTGTTCCTTCTCATCTCTCAGCCTTAGGGCATCTAGGATCAGCAGATGCTAGATAATCAGGATATAGGCTAAATGAAAGGCAGTCCATACTCATCAATCCTACACGATAGAGTTTTAAATGACCTGCTGGTTTTTGTAATGTCAACAGTTGGAGGGAGAGGTGAACCCAAAGCAGCCTCCACACTCAATGAAGAAATACTGCAGGGTCCACTCTCCCATGAACAGATAGACAAGAAGGAGCTCGCACTTGAAGATTCACTGCCAAACTCGATTTGAATCACAGTGACAGTGGCCTACTTAAGCTGCTGCCCAGTGACGGAGGTCTGCTGAAGCCACACAAGCAGCAGCCAACCTTTGACTTCTGGAGTGACAGGAAGAGCACATGAATTTATATTAGATGGTGGGGGGAGCTGGAGAGATGGCTTACTGCATTCCCCAGCAGCATGAAGACCTGTGGTCAGACTGCTAGCATCCATGGAAAAGCCATCAATGGTGGCTTAAGGCTTCCACCCCGAGTGCTGGGGATGAGCCAGGTAGCTCCCTGAAGCTCACCGGCCAGCAAGTCTAGTCAATCAGTCAGCTGCAGGTTCAGGGAGAGGCCCTGTTTCAAAAGTCAAGGCAGTAATCTCAGTACTCTGGAGGAAGAAGCAATACATTTCTGAGTTCAAGACTAGATTGGTCTACAGAGCAAGTTCCAGGACAGCCAGGGCTACACAGAGAAACCCTGTCTCAAAAAAACAAAAAACAAAAAAAGAAAGAGAGAGAGAGAGAGAGAGAGAGAGAGGGAAGGAAGGAAGGAAGGAAGGAAGGAAGGAAGGAAGGAAGGAAGGAAGGAAGGAAGGAAGCTAAGGTAGACAGCCATTGAACACTGGCCATGTGTATGTTCACATTCCCACATCAACAATACATATCATACATTCTCTCTCTCAAATTAAAGGAAAAAGAGGGAGAAACTTATGCCAAAGCCTGCTTGTAACTATGCTCCAGAACCTGTTTCGGCATCAGGCACAGTCAAACAGCTCAACTCTCCATGGCAATACCAAGCTTTCTGATTTTGTAAGAAATAGCAATGGGAGTGATCAAACCAATGCTAGGTCAGCGGCTGCTTCCTACAGAGACTACATTATTATTTTCCTAGGTTGCACCAGAGAAAGAGATTCATTTGCCCCAAATCCTTAACTTCTTGTTGCCTCCTGAGTACCAGGACTGCAGGCCGGCAGGTCCAGGAAGCAGTGTGTTCCTTCCTAAATCTCCTTTCCCAACAGCTTCTCTGGTCTCTTACTCTGTTTCAAATGATCCCAAGTTCCAAATGGGATTTCTTCTTTGGCCCTTGGATTAATTTCTTTGATTTCTAATCATTTGATGGCTTTTAAAATCCTATTTCTGACCTGCATCCCACAGTCCTATTTCAAGTCCTCTAAAGTCAGAGGATATATCTGATCAATCATTGAAAGTACAAGAGACAGGAGACCTCTTACCAAGAGTCCTAATGCCCAGAACCTGGGAATGCCTGATCCCTTGCATGACACAGGGTAATAAAGTTCCTTGTGGGTTTAAACTTCGCTCATCAGCTAATGTTTGCAAAGACAGCATATCCTGGGTTACTCATGGGCCCATGTAATCTCCAGGGTCTCTTCAAGCTTGAAAGGAAAGCAAAACAGAGAACCAGATAGATGGTGCCATGAAGAAAGCTATTGCTGTTGAATGGCTGACTAAAACAGCAACCAAAAGCATGAGTGGCCTTTGGAAGAAAAGGCCAGAAACAAGTCTTTGCCTCCAGCCTCCCTGCTTTGCTGATATGTGATTTTAGCTTAACAAGAGACCCAATCTGAACTTTAGACTTCCAGATCTGAAAGATAACATATGTGCTTTGTGTTAAGCTATTAAGTTTGTGACAATTGCTACCACATCATAAAAAATGAGAACACTAAATACATTGAGAGTAGTTTATTACCAGAATAGCTTCTCGGCAGGGCAACACACTTAAAAACAGTAGCCTGCCATTGGGTTAATTGCTCCACAATTATCAATTAGTCCAAGTTCATGAAAAGATGGTGTTCAAGTCTTGATGTTCTTGCTATTGTCTACTGGGAAGGAGGTGTGGAAATTTACAAACATAATGAAAATCTATCTTCTTCTTCTTCCTGATCCGTTTTCCCTTATGTCCTTTAAGGCTGTTTTAGCTGTGTCTGCAGTCAGAACCGCTGAGTCTTCCTAATGCATTTCTCATTATCCTTGATAATAACCTTTTTCAGAGTAATTTTTAGAAGATTTATTTATTTTTACTTTTAAATGGATGAGTGCTGCACCTCCATTGGAAATATGTGCACTGTGTACATTCTTGATTCCCTCAGAGACCTGAAGAGGGTGCTGGATTACCTAGAAATGGAGTTACAGGCAGATGTGAGCTGACAGCTGTGGGTGCTGACAACTAAACCAGGTCCTTCGTAAGAACACCTGGAGTATAATATTTTTGGCCTCTTTGACCTTGACATAGGCCAAAATGGTTCCTTTATTGACCAATAATAAAACATATTCATAGTATACAAAAATATATCCCACATCAAACCCCAGAGCTCTTACCTCTAGGTCATCTTGTCCTTGCTTGGCATTTGTAAATTGTAACTTCTCATTGTTCTATTTTATCTATCTATCTATCTATCTATCTATCTATCTATCTATCTACTTACTGGATTTTCAAGACAGGGTATCTCTTTGTAGCCTTGACTGTCCTGGTTATTCTGTAGACCAGGCTGTTCTCAAACTCATAGATGTCTCTGTCTCCTGAGTGCTGGGATTAAGGTCATACGCTACCACCACACAGCTCATTGCTTTATATTTAATATAGATGCATTGATAAATTTAAAATGAATTTCTCATAAAACAGCAATAATTGGATTGTACTGTTTTACCCAGACTAACAGGTCATTCAAAAATGAAATGCCTTAAGCAATCACAATCACTATGGCTACCAATACAGCTGTTGGTATCATCTGTACTTCCTCTTATCCTCTTTAAACTATCCTTTAGGATTCAATATTGTGATAACCAAGGGTTTTTTTTACATTTATTTATTGTGTGTGTGTGCACATGGTATATATATGGAGTTCAGAGAACAGCTTGTAGAAGATGGTTACATTACCATATAGATCCTGGGAATCAAACTCAGGTAATCAGACTTCACAGCAGACACCTTTATCTATGGAAGCCATCTCACTGGCTCTGTGACAACTGGTTTCAGTTGCCAACTTGACACACTCTACAGTCACCTAGGAAGAAAGCCAGTGGTCCATTCCATAGAGAAGGTTGGCTTACTGCCACTCTGTAGATCAGGTTGGTCTACAGCAATTCCATAGATCAGATTAGCCTACTGCTACTGTGTAGATCAGGTTGGCCTACAGCCATTTCATAGATCAGGTTGGCCTACTGTTATTGTGTAGATCAGGTTGGCCCAGAGCCATTCCATAGATCAGGTTGGCCTACTGCTACTGTGCAAATCAGGTTGACCCAGAGCCATTCTGGCCTACTGCTACTGTGTAGATCAGGTTGGCCTAGAGCCATTCCATAGATCAGGTTAGCCTACTGCTACTCTGTAGGTTGGGTTGGCCTACAGCCATTCCATAGATCCAGCTGACTTACAGGGATTTTTCTCTGGGTTAACTAGGTGGAAAGCCTCACCCTGGCATGCCATAGTTTTATGGCTGAGAACCCTGGACTATAAAAGAGTAGAGTGAAGGAGCCAAGCAGTAAGCACACATGTGCATTCAATCTCTCTGCTGTTGACTGCAGATGTAACTAACTTCTTCAAGCTCAGAAATGGTGGGCTATGACCTGAAATTGTGTAAACCTTTTAGCCCTTAATTTTGCTTTCATGGGAATATTTTATCAAAGGAACAAAAACGAAATCAGGATAAAAATTTTCTCCATTCCTGGCTCACAGGTCACACTTCTGGCTAGCTTACATCTCACCAATTTTTTCCCCTTAGAGGTTTTAATTTTTCAAAGAGCTTTCTCTATGGTTTACCTCATCCGTCTCTTCAATTTACCACAATGTACACTCAAATAGTACTTTATTTGTGTGGACACAGTGATAAACATCCATTTCCTCCAACACCACATCCCCACCCACTCCTCTGTTCTATTGTTATCTCAGATTTAATTTCCACTGCTTTATAAATCCCACAGCACATTGCTAGTCTCACTTTAGAGGCGCACTATCCTTTAATTTTGAAAATAATGAGAGAAGGTATTTTGTATTTACCCACAACCTCTCTACTGACTCTCTCTACTGTTCTGCATCCTGTCTGTATTTCCAAATCTCACCTGGTACAGCGACCAGTCTCTTTGCCAGGAGAACTTTCCTAAGTATCTCTTTCTGGAAAGGTCTGTGAGTTTTAAATTCTCTCTGTTTGAGAGTCTTCACCCACTCTTTACACGTATTTATTGCTTGTGTGTGTTTGTGTCGGGGAAGGGGCATGGACCACCAGCCAAAGCACTCCTGTAGTGTGAGAAGATAACTATCAGAAGTTTCTGCCTCCTCTATGTAGGTCCCACGGACTGGCTTGTCAGCAGGTGCCTTTGCCCATGGAACCATCTTGAAGGTCCTTCATCTCCACTCTCGGGAGGTTTTTGCTGGGGATGCAATTCTAATTTGATGGCATCTAGCAGGAAATTTCACTTCCTAACATCTTTCTGGCTTACTTTCTGCCGAGCAATTTGCCTGTTCTTTTCTTTATTCTGCATGTGCTTTGCTTCCCCAGCAGCATTAGGGCTATCTCCTTCCTTAGTCCTGGTTTACAGCAAGTAAGTTTCACTCATTGGCTTCTTTGATTTCCTTAAAGATATAAATTTACAGTTATCAAATTGGAGAAAACTGTGGCCATTCTTCCTTTTACTTGAAGGCAAGGTCTCATGTATTCCAATCTGGCTTTAAGTTAGCTGTATGATCAATAATAGCCTTCGATTTTTCATTCCCCTGCTTCTGCTCACCAAATATTGAGATTACTGATGTATAGCCACATATCCAGCCTGTTGCTTCATCAAAACAATTGTCATTTTTTAATTTTTTTTCTACAGGGACTCCAATTACTTATAGATATATAATTGTGTGTATAAGACCTACTGGAAAAAAAATAGCAGATCACCAACCTTCCCCCTCTGAGGATTAAATCCAAAGCCTCCCATACACTAATCAAGAGGTCTACCAGTAAGCTACAGACCCACTCTATCTCTATTTCTCTCCCTTTGTCTTTGGAAATGGATCTCACTAGGTTATTCAGGCTAGCCTTGAAATGGTTTATCTTTCTGCTGTGGTCTCCTGGGTAGATGAGATTACAAGCATTTAGCACCAAGCTGGGTTTTCATTAGGTATTTTTAGTCTGTGGTATCTAAATCGCTGTATTTTCTTCAGCAATATTTAATCTACAATTAATAACAGAGTATTTCATAATTTAAGAGAGTACACTGTTTATCACTGGAAGTTAAATTAGGGTGATTTGCTGTGTATACAACATATGTGTGTCCATGTTTATAAGCATGTACATGTGCATTCCAGTACATGTGGATGTGTGTGAATGTGGAGACCAGAAGTCAGTGACAAATGTTTTCCAGCACCCACATGGCAACTTACATCTATCTGTTACTATGGTTCCAGGGGATCTGATATCTGGCCTCCACAGGCATTGAACTCACATAGAACACAAACATATATTCAGGCAAAATACATACACACATAAAAATAAAATACTAAAAAATATATTCAAAAAGAAAAGAATCACTATGATTTTCAGGTCTGTTCTTGTATCTATATTTGTATTCTTCGAAGTAAGAGACTGTGAAAGAGGCTTGTCCATATCATTCATTAATAAACACTTTTAAATATCTGTTTATAACTCGGGAAATTCTCTAGGCATCAAGATTGATACAAAGATGCCTGAAAGAGCCTGTTGTTGTTATTTTTATAGGGAACTTAAAAATCTAGGCAGTGAGATAAAAATATTGACATCATAGATTCAGAATAGCATATTAATATTAGAAAGGTTTTTAAATATTACGAAAAATGATATAACAAAGGGAGGACTCAGACATGTATACTTGGTAATACAATAATTAAAGTAATTTTTAATAATTTATAGTTTTATTTTATGTACATGAGTGTTTTGCCTGCATGTATGTCTGAGTGAGGATGCTGAATCCCCTGAAACTGGAGTCACAGACAGTTTTGAGCTGCTATGTGGGTGCTGGGGATTCAACCTCTGGAAGGGCAGCCAGTGCTCTTAACTGCTGAGCCATCTCTCTAGCCCCTGAATTAAATTAATTTTTAAAAGCTATTACTTAATCTTAAAAGTTCAAGCTACTCCAGCCTCAAGCAACAAGCACAGGATTATATCTCAGATTCAGTCTCTTTGAAGATGTTGTTACTAGGGCATGGTGGAATGCATCTTTAATCCCAGCACTCAGGAGATAAAGACAGAAGCACTGGGAGCCTAAGTCCATATTTGCCTATATAATATTGTGCATTTAATGCCAGCTTGGGCTATATGAGACCTTGTCACAAAAGAAAAAAATAATGTTGGACATATTTACTTTGTTTTTTTTCTCCATGAAATGATCCATCTCACATAAACAAAAAGCACCCTCTGTTGTAAACCTGCCATGCTGGTTACTTGTAGCATTTCAAGGTGTTTATGTGCTTAACCAGAGCAGCATTGGAGTTTAGGAACCATCAGAAGTTTCCAGCTGCCTACTGCCACAAACTCCAAACCACAATCACAGCGCTTACCCTTTGCATCCATGTATCTCTGTATACTCATGGTGCTGTGGCCATCCTGACATTTAGGAAGATGTTCAAAGGCAAAATAAAGGGAAGTCCCTGAAATGATGTTCGCCCACATTTCACAATTATGAAATTCATTAGGATTGCTATAGCATTGTCATATCTTCAAACACTGAGATTACGTTAATATTTGTTCAGTTTGAAATGGTATTTAATCCTTTACTGTGTGACATCTTATATGTGCTAGAATATGTTTTTAGTGTGGCTGGGGAGGTGGCTCAGTGTTTGCTGAACAGGTGTGAAGGTCTGTGTTAGGAGCTCCAGTAATCTGCAAAAGCCAAGCGTGGCAGCACTCGTTATGACTCCAGCACTGGAGGGTGGGGGCATGACATACGCATATACACCACTATACACTAAAACACAGTTTTGAGTAACCACATCTTATATTTATATAAAATTAATCCTATTGCACATTTTTAATTATAAAACTCTTAAGCTGAATAAGGATATTGTGAGTAACCACACACACAAACAAACCCCATTGTCTTAAATATTTACACCTCTGCTAAAACCTCACATTCATTCTTATACACAGCACTGAATAGCAGATGCGATCATTTCCTATGATGCAGTAGCTAAGAAAAAAAAGAACACACTGTTCTATTTATGTTTGGACAGTAAGAGGATGAGCAGCAAAGAATAAACACAGCCCAAACAAATTGTTTCTTAAATCGCTTTGTGCAGATGCAAACACATAAAGAACTCATGTGTACACACATCTTCATGCCACATATTTAATATGCTGACATGAACACAGATACACGAGAGCTCTTTTATTACTAAAATCACATCTACTTTGGGATGAAGGTTTATGAGATGTTTGTGGCCGCAGCTCCACTTCAGTCTGGATTTGGATTCGTTCACTTCCTCTAGCTAGAAAGGCCTTCTCTCCCCATTGCCTCCCTCACACTTCTTGGCCTAGGTTTAAAGGCTGTTTTTTAATGTGTTGGTTTGTTGCTGAGTATGTGTGAGAGTTTATTTGCACATATTCTTGCAGGCCAGAAGAGGGCACTGGATCCTTTGGAACTGGAGTTACAGACAGTCCAGAGCTGCCAAGTGGGTGTTGGGAACTGAACTCAGGTCCTCTGCCAGAACCACTGAGACATCTCTGTAGCCCTTCCATATGGGCTTAGTACCAGATCCACTACACTTTGTCTTGAATAATTCTAAAAGAAGAAGAAGAAGAAGAAGAAGAAGAAGAAGAAGAAGAAGAAGAAGAAGAAGAAGAAGAAGAAGAAAAAGAAGAAGAAGAAGAAGAAGAAGAAGAAGAAGAAGAAGAAGAAGAAGAAGAAGAAGAAGAAGAAGAAAAGATTGGCTACAGTGTATTTTTCTCTCTTTCTTTTGAGAGAGATAGGGCTGGGTCTTGTTTAGTTTTTTAAGTATTTATCTTAAACTTTTAAAGACTGCTTTAGCAATATAGGCTCCCTGGAAAGGTGTCCAGGAAACAAGAGGAAAAAGACAAAACAGCAAATAAGAGGGTGTGGGTGGTGGCACAGGCTGGGGTTTGCAGAGCAGGCAGCTGGTGAGCGGAAACCCAGTTCAGCTGCAGAGTAAAGGTCTGGGTGCTGTCCCTGGTGATGCAACTCTCCTCCCCCAAAAACAGCTCATCCCGGCTCCTTTCACAGGCAGCTGTTGTTGGCCATGTCCTATAAGGCGACTGTGTGAATCTAAGCTGACCCCCTGCATTATTGCATAGCTCAGTCTAGTTTCTCCATCTGAGTACTGAAATTGAACAAAATAGAAAGGAAGGCTGGCCTGCCAGCACATCACTAAGGAGAGGTATGGTCCTGTCCTCTCCCATCTTACTGTCACTTCCTGGCATCACCACCCTCCTTTACACCAGGCAAATCACTCCGGATTGAAGTTGTAAATTCCTTGAGGCAAGGTTTCAGTCCCTCTTCGGTGCTTTGTTTGTTTCATTTTCATTTTTTGGTGTATTTTTGCCTTTTATTTTTCTCAAACGTTCCTAAATGCTGAAAACTGACAGCATTATTTACTGAGTGTCATCATTAAAATGAATGCCCTACTTAAGTTCATTAATCTTTAAAATCCATGCGATCTGAACAGTTTTTTGTTCTTATGAAGTACCAAAATAGTGCGTATGTTCCCGAAATTACTACTGTTGCTCTAATTGAGGTAGAAATTTCTAGACTTTATTTCTTAAAACCTGAAATAGAACAAGACTCTCAGCAACAGGAGCCCCTGGCATACATTCTTTTAGCTCTCCATATTTCCAAAGCCCTAAACCTTGTTATTCATACCCACACTCTTCCCTTCCAGGCATCCTGTGCTAGGTCCTGGGCAGAAGTGAGTTCAGTTTAGAGGCTTTAGTGCAAAAACAAATATAGACCGCAAGTGTAGATGATGTGGATTAGGGTGACAGCTCCTTGAGAAGTCCATAGTGACACTTCACATTCTTTCTCTAAGCTCTTTATGTCTACCAACCTCGGTCCTCAAGTCTATGTTGGAATTTCCTTTAATAAACTCAAGAAAGAGAGAGAGAGATTAGAAGGAGACATAGAGAGGAGAGAGAGAGAGGAGAGAGATGTATTGCCGTCCTTAAGAAGGGCATCAGATACCCTCTGAAAAATGTCAATATTGGCTGCCCTTCTCTGAACAAAGTAAATAGTAGTCTAAAAGTAGATAAAAATAATTATTTGAAAATATTAAGAGCCATATGTGGTGGTGGCTCTTGGGATTCAAGGCTAGATAGGCTACATAGCAAGACCCTAGCCCAAATACCCCCACAAAATTAATGCATTAAAAGCTAGCATAAGTTTGTAGACATTAACCTTGCTAAAAGACAAATAATGGGATTCAGTCATGTGCAAGTTCAGATACAACCATGGAAACTGTGAAGTGTAAGGGTCTCTGCTTCAGAAACAGAGGAACAGTGGAGGGTGAAGCCTCTATTAAAAGAACAGAACTGGGGCTGGAGAGCAGCTGGCTCAGTGGACAAGAACACGTGCTGCTTCTGCAGAGGCCCTGAGCTCAGTTCCCAGCATCCACAGGGTTCACAACAGCATCTCTGGTCCCAGGTGAATGAATCCAACACTATTCTCCCTCCCTTCCGGGTTCCTCAGACACTAGGAATACAGATGGGTCGCTGACATACATGCAGGCAAACACATACATAAATAAAAATTTTAAAAATAAAATAGCTAGAAAAGAAAAGACGCACTCACAGAAGATTAAGCTGTAACTAACAAAGAGACCAGGCTTCTCCTTCATCTAAACATCACTCAGCCTCGGTAACTTCCCCAGAATCTCACTCTCAGGAAGATTCTTGGAGATTGCTATCCAAAATGAAAACAACTCCTCTCTTTTATTACATCAACTATAATCGCCATCCAAGGGATTGTTTGAATATTGTCCATGCATGGGTTTCTGGAATCACAGCATAAATGTCAGAGGCTGAGAACTTAGGAAGAGGACCTTAGAATTCACCTCTCTAGAGCTCCTATCCTAGGGGGCAGAACCCATCTCCCATCAGGCACCCACCTAACTCTGTGACAGGAAACCCAGCACTTTCTAAGGACAGAACCTGGCTCCAAACGGGACCTTTCAATACTCCCTCAAGGCTCGCCATCTGGTCTGAAGCCATGAGCTGTTCTCAGCTGCAAGCCGTAAGTAGTGGGATACAGTAAGGAAGGCCAGAGAAATCTAAATTATAGCGTGGAGCAGCACCAAAACATGGGAAAATTAGACTGACCTAGCATTTTCAACAATAAAAAAACTTAACAGTCAATGGAAGAAAACGCCAAAGGAAAAAAGTCTCAGCGGGTGAAGGCACTCACCGGCCAGGCCAGGGCAGGAGTGCTCCTGAATCCTTCTTCACAGCGCTACTTGGCAAGTAATTAAGAACTGAGTCAAAAGCCAAGTGTGGCAGGACACGCCTTTAACCCCAGCACTCAGGAGGAAGAGGCAGGTAAATCTGAGTTCAGGGCCAGCCTGGTCTACAGAGTGAGTTCCAAGACAACCTGTGCTACACAGAAAAACCCTGTCTGGAGATGGTGGGAAGAACCAAGTCAAAAATAGCTCAAAAGATGCAAAAATTGGGAAAAGAATTTATAATGTTAGATGCAATAAATTATTTTAAAAGTGTGCATTTTAGGGACAAAAGAAAAAGTAAATGTGACCAAAGACAGAAGTTGTTACACAGAGATGAAAGCTGGTAACAAAGGAGGGGTGTGAGGGAGGAAACAGTTCACTTTCCCAGGATGGGGCCAGTGGGCAAAGTACATATCAACAGTGGCAATGAGCAGAAGCCACTGGCAGACAGCTGAGACTCTGTGCTCTCTTTTTTGAAATTGATCATCTACCTACCTACCTACCTATCTATCTATCTACCTACCTACCTACCTACCTATTTATCATCTATCTACTTGGTTGTCTATCATTATCATCTATATGTCATTATCTATCTATGATCTGTCATTATCTATCCATCCACTTATCATTATTATTCATCTATCATTATCTATCATCTATCAGTACATATCTACCTATCATCTATATATATTATCTATCATTATCCATGTATCTGTTTATTTTTCATCTACTCACATCTGTCTATCATCTATCTATCTCTACAAAAGGGGGCCACGTGTATCTCAAATAAGGTACCTAATGTTAATTGTAGATATTTCTGGGAAGCAGATGCTAAGACTTTTTGAATTTTTGTTTTCTACAGTTGGCAGCTGGAATCCACATGCATGCCCTGTGCCTTCCTTAACCCTCACAATGCATGAGCTACAAAGATACCTGCTGCATTCCGGAGGCCCCTGTAAGTTCTGCCAATCAAAAGTACTAGGTTTGAAAGATGTAAATGAAGAAAAAGCTACGTTCTAGCTATTGGACAGTCAACAAAGTCCCAAAGACATGTGCGTAGGGACCAGAATACACAGTCTAGACTCTAGAGCATCTCTGTGTGAGGCAGATATGACAGTGATGGGTGTACCCTCAGAATCAACAGCAGTCTCCCAACCCCTGGATGGCACTGGAACCCTGCCTGTCAGCCAGTGGTAGTGAATCCTGTGTACATTGCAAAAAGTCATTTTAGCTTAAGAAAATAAAAGAAGTGGAGAAAATATAACAAGAAGGTCATGCTTTTAATTCTGTACTATGAAATTCTTTTTGATTTTCCTATATTATGTTCCAAAACTTCCTTTTACACAGGAATAGGATTACTGTAGTCACAGAAGGAAGCAAGCCTGAACCAGGCAAACCACTAAGAATGCTGCTGCAACAACCCCAGACTCCCCCTGTAGCCCAATATTATAACTCAGTATTTCTATCCTAATTCTATTTGGCTGAAATGGAGAAGACTGCATTTGATGATGTGGGTGCTCAGTGGTCCTGCTGTCTTTAGATAGAACAAAAATGAGTTCCTTGAGCCAAAAGGCAAAGTCATGTACCATGTCTCTCAACAGGCTGACCTAAATCACCCACAGATAAGAAGGCCAAGACTATGACCAGGGCCAATGAATGACTTTCCAGCTTTAATTCTGCTCTTCATGAACAATATTCAGCATCGTATCAGTCTTCCATTGGGTGGACATACCCTAAGCCTCTCCAGATTTCTTATGTAACAGACTTAGCCTTGCAGCTGAACCACGTGCCACCAGTAATAATCAACACCAAAGTGTCCTGATGCTTTCTCTAATGATGTGGTTCTGCTCTGAAATTGGTAATACTGTCCTTTGAAGTAGCAAGCTCTGTCTGAGATCTAACCCACCATAGAAAAACATGTCATTATTTTAGAGATGTTAAATTCATAATATAAGCAGAATACTAAAGCATTTCTATGTTGCCCTATTACTCCAGGGCAAGGCTGCAGAATTCATCAACACTCTGGTAGATGGATTATTACAAATGTGTTTTAATAATGCTAAGAAGAACCCCTAAGCCAAACTGTTGAGGTGAGTGAACAGCATGTAGAAACAGTGATGCACAGATTTTTCACTTTCTTTAAAAATTAAATTAAAGTTGTTTTATTTTTTTCAAAAAAGAATATAGTTTAGTATCTTATAAAAAGTCATAAAGAGAAGCTTTGAATTCTTTTATTTTTGGTGAAATAAAAGTCTCAGCTACAACTTATAACAAGTATGGAGAAGACCTTTTTCTTTTTTCTTCCTCTCGAGATAGGGTTCTTCTGTGGAGCCCTGGCTGTCCTGGAACTCTCTTTATAGATGAGGCTGGCCTTGAATTCACAGAAATCCACCTGTCTCTGCCTCCCGAGTGTTGGGATTAAAGGCATACACCACCATGCCTCCCTTTAGAGAAGACATTTTAAAACACACAAACAAAAACAATGTAACAATTTACAATTTCTTTCTTGTTACTATAAAAGCTGGGTTTATATCAAATCCCACTAACTAGCCCTAAGCAATTCCCCTGGGATGAACTGTGATATCTAATCTGTAACTAAGAAAAGTCTGAACCTCACACTTTAAAAAAAAAAAAATCAATAATCTGTTGCTAACATATTCTGGGAAGAGCCACATGTCACTTTGGGGGGAAAAAAAGAACCAAAATTCTAATGTTAAAACTATATTCACAGAGCCAAATATAACAAAAAATTTAACTGAACTTAAAGAGTTGTAAGATTTCTGGAAAAATGGGAAGTAAAAAACAGCTCTCTGCTTTCTTACCAAACATTATTGGTCCTAGCAAGGTTTCTTCCCTTCTAGGCTATGCTGGGGATTAAGTCTCTTCTTCTAAGCTCACTGAGTCAAAAGCAAGCCCAGCAGGCTCCTGAGACTGACTACACATCAAAACACCCACACATAAAACGCTATGATAAGTCTTTCATTGTGTAATCCAATCAAAAAGTGAGATATCATTTTTGTTGTTTTATTTTGTGTGTATGTTTTACCTGAGTATCTGTCTGTGTGCCATGTGCACATCATGCCCTTACAGATCAGAAGAGGGCGTTGGACCCCCTGGAACTGGAAGTATAGATGAATGTTAGCCACATAGGTGCTTGGAACTGAACCCAAGTCCTCTGGGAGAGCAGCCAATGCTCTTATGTGCTAAGCCATCTCTACAGCCTCAGTTGAGCTGTCTGCTTGCTATCAAGTACTGGAGTCTGTTACACAGGCAGCAACAATAGCAACAATAATTTAATGGGAGGAGGCACTGTGTGTATATGTGTGTCTGTGTCTGTGTCTGTGTGTGTGTGTGTGTGTGTGTGTGTGTGCGCGTGTATGTGTGGGCCAGAGGTCAACATGAGAAGTCTTCTTCTATCACTCTGTATTTTATTTTGGAGCAAGGGTCTCCCATTCACTGATCTTGGAGCTCCCATTTCAGCTCAGCTAACTGCCCAGCCAGACCCGGAATCTGCCTGTCTCCTTCCCCAGCACACCAGGGCTAGAGGAGCACACTCTCCGTCTCTGCTTTGGGTTTATCCCCTGTGGCTGCTGAAGAGCCAGGCTCGGGTCCTTACGTGTGCACTGACTCCCTGAGCCCTCTCCCTAGTCCAGCCCCTGAACATTTTTTGACTTAGGTTGATGTTTTGAGACTTTAAAAAAATAAAAAGCTATAAAGTAACTTTTAAGAGCTTTATTTACAATAGGCTGTTGGCATGATATTTATGAACACCAATCTGGAATTCCCCTGTACAAGACTCATCTAAGAGAACTGCAAGCAGTGAACAGGATGCAAAGTGGAATTGCATTAGAAGTGGCCTCGTGTTGAGCAGAAAAGCTATTACTGCATGAGATTTAAAATCGTGTAAAATTGCTCAAGAGATTTAGTTCCTTCAAAAGAAAGGGGAAAAAAGGAAGTTTTGGTTAGAAGCACAGAAATCAAGGGTGGGATGAGGTAACACTGGTGGAATGGAGGTGATGAGTTTGTGAAATGAAAGATAGTCCAAAAATAGGAAAGAGTAGGAGGAAGCTGCTGAAACAGGTAGCAGCCAGTACTTGCCATGGTAACCATGATCAACAGATGAGCATCCATCACAGAATGAGGCTTAAGAGAGTCCCCATCTGCGCCACCCTCAAATTTCAGTTTGTGGGTCCAGCTACCAGTAGACATTAATAACTAACATTTAAGTAGACTAAACAAGCTGGTAGCAGCAACACTGCCTAGCAGACATATCTGTTAGGAGCTAAATTTCAAAGGGACCTCTGGAAGATCTGCAAATGACGGTGTTTTGTTTATAGGTTAACAATGGTGACAGATAATGCTGGTGGGAGCTGAGCCTGGGATTTATGGCACTTTTACACTCCCATCTCATATTCATTGATGTCCTTGGCCCTAGGAGATGTGCTTTGGTGACGAAGTAAATATTTTAGTTACAGAGTTCTTTCCCTTTAGATCAGTGGGAAACTATGAAGCAGCATGGCCACCACAAATCTGCCAGCTTGAAATTCATATTCTAAGGGTTTTGCCAAGTCACAGGGATTAGTGCACTGTCAAACACCACTACTCAATTTATATGAGAGCATAACAAACGGTAGAAATGTGACCTAAAGCAGGAAAAAGTACAAGAGACAGTAAGATGGAGGCCCGCTCAGACTCAGTTCCTTTGGTCTATACAACAACCTCAAAGGGTAACTAACTCTAAGGGTGGCCTTGGTTTTCGAAGGAGGAAAGTGAGTAAGGCTTTTGTAGGTGTGAAATAGTTTACCTTCTATCATACAGTTCCTATCCACTAGCAGCAGAAGTGAGACCAGGGCAGTAGGCCAATGGCAGAATGCTCAGTTGGCATGCACAAGGCCCTGGGTTCGATACTAGCCCCTTTCTTAGCCAATCTGCCCGAAAACACACAAACATATCAGTTCCCATGCACTGTAACTCTCCACATCCACGACAAAGGCCCAGGCTATGTTCATTTCGAGTGGCACATACTTGAAAATATTTCATCCCCCTTTTACAAAATTACTAAGTAAAACTATGATCTTATTTCACTACTGACTAAAAGCAGATCTGCTGATTTTACAGACAAACCAGTTAGTGAATAGCTAAAATGCAAACAGGAAGCCAGGCATGGAAGTACACACCTGAAATCCCAGCACATAGGATCGCTCCAAGTTCAAGGTAGGCCTGAACCATTTAGTGAGACTTTGTTTTTTAAAAAAATCAAACAAAAAATTAAAAAGTTAAAAAGTCCATGTGTTTTATTAATCTCTGTAATTCCAACACATATATAAAATGTAAGTTCAAGTTATTAGGAAATGAGCATACAACTGAGTGAAAGGGTGGATGAGCTAGGGTAGATGGAGTTACTGTATAGCAACCTCCAGGTGTCACGTGTTCTGGGAACTACATAGATGTACTGTGTGGGAGAGCAGCTTTTTGTACTTCCATAATATTGGCCATTTCAAGAGATCCCTTAATATTTTAAGTCTGTTGGTGATAAATAAGAATTTTGCAAATGTTCCCTTTATCTAATTTAGTCAAAGGAAAAAGAAAGACAAACCCTAGGTGCTCTTCACAACTTATTTTGAGAGAAATAACAGAACTTTCACAGTTTCAGGTTAGAGATTAATAAAAAGGACCTGGCAGAGGACAAATTGTAAAATAATTGGGTTTATTTTGTGTGTTCATGTGTGTGCAGGTGTCCATGTGACACAGACAGAGAACAAAATTGGTTTCTATGGGAACGGAGTTTGATTGGGGAAGATTCTTTTTCTTCTGCTTAAAAATCCCTTGGCTAGAGCCATAATTGTGTTCTATAAGATGGTGGTTATAACCAAAACTCCATATGTACCATTCTGCCTTGGCCTTCATAATGAGATTTCACAATCTGGCCAATTCAGAAACCATCTAAAGTAAAACTAACAGGAGGCTGCTGCTTATGACTGTGGACATGCTTATATTTCTTTTTTCCTTTTTTTTTTTTTTTTCTTTTGGTTTTTCAAGACAGGGTTTCTCTGTGTAACAGCCCTGTTGTCCTGGAGCTATAAAGTAGGCTGGCATCGAACTCACAGAGATTCACCAGCCTCTGCCTCTGTCTCTGAGTGCTGGGATTAAAGGTCTTTTACCACTGCTGTCTGGCAAGCATTTCCTCTCCCTTTATACAATTCAGGTTTGTTTGAGGTGCCAAGTTTATTTTAAATGCTGAACTCACTGAGGCCCAGCTTCTGTTTTGCTTTTATTTTTGTTATTTTTTTTTTTTTTAGCCTAAACATAACAACTGATAGAGAACTACCATGTTCTGGCCATACTTAAAACGCCTGTGCTGTTCAGATGTTCCCAACCCTGAGATAGTTAAAGTTATTCTAATGTTAAAGATAAGTCTCATGAGCAAAGTCACTTGGGAGACACTTGGGACATAAACAGTCCTCTCTCAATAAAGCCCACCACCTTACACACAACACTCTCCTGCCTCAGTCACACTAACAGCAGCAGTTCAACATGTCTGTTCCAACAGAAACTCAACTCCAAAGGACACCTCAGGACAAAAGTTTTTTTTTCTTTTCCTTTGCAATATAGCCATTAAGCATTTAGAACGCAAAGAAGCAAAATACAGCCTCAATTTTGAAAGACTATCATGGGAGTCTACTGTGTAAACATGGCAAGCAGTGATCCCAGAAGGATCATTGTGACAGGGGAAACAGATCAAATGTACTGATGAGAAAAAGAGGAGGCCGCGCCCTCCTTTCTCTAAGAATATTCCTGGTCTCAGAGTTGTTCCACTTACATTAAAGCAACATCTCAATGAAAAATGCATTACTGATTGCTAGATCGATTGTAGCAACAATTAATAATTAAAGCCGATGATTAAGAACTAATGAAAAATGTTGGTGCTAGCACACACGATGATATATGCTTGTCATCTCAGGCCTTTCTGGGCTAACAGCCATTTCTCTACTCTGTGACATAAATAGGTTACGTCAAAGCCAAATGTGTATTTAATGTTGAGGAGAAATGGGTCATCTTAATGAGCAATTCTGTGTTCTGTCTCCACAATTCTTTTTTAAGTATGGAAAATGAGAGCATTCAAACATAATGAAGAAAAACTAAATCTTCTAGACTGTCAAAAAGATGTTTTGATGTGCTATTCTGATTGGCAGCTTCTGAAGTAATGGGTTTTAACACAAATACTTTTATAGTGCTTTCCCTTTCAAGTGGTTTCATGGACAACTGGTCCATGGCATTTGCCACAGTTGTTTTCTGTAAAGTGGCTGCATCACTGAAAAACCGAATCTGAGCAAGTGGGCAATATCGTCTCTTAGGACAGTAAATAGTCCCTGAAAATGCCTAGTCACATTTTTCTCTGCCAATCTAAAACCTTCCCATGTGTGTGCTTCTGCCTGAAGACGCTTTTGTCCCTGAAAGAAAAACATATAAATATATTTGATTCATGAGTGTTGAACTTGGTGCTCCTAGTGCTGAACTCAAGCCTGAGAACAATCTCATCTCATACACATTTTCTGCACAAGACACCTTACAGCCTCTTGATTTTAGGAGCACAAGACACATGTTAGCACTAGACTGGGGACCACTTGAGACAGCAAGAGCACTATCACCGTGCACGAAAACGGGATCACGTCTGGGAGACGACCCAAAGACGCCGTTTACAAAATGATAGATGAAAGAGAGGCTGAACACCCCTTGAGCATCTCAGTGAGGAACATGCACACATAAGGCAACTCCAACTTTTATCACTTTAAACATGTCCACAAATGGTCGGGAAAACATAAGAGTTGATTCTGTAGTTACAATAAACCTTACTGCAAAGGTAAATTGGCAAGATGAGAAGATATAAATGAACAATTAACTGTGTAAATGTCACATCCCCATAATGCTTTAAATTATATGGAAAAGCTTCACTAAATACTGTTTTGAATTCAGTAACACAGACAAACTGTATTAACGGGTACCTGGTGGGGCTAAGGAGATAGTTTAGTTGGCAATGTGGTTGCCTAAAGCACGAGTGCCTGGCTTCAGATTCACGGAAGCCGCCAGGCAAGGGGCTCAGGGATGGCTCAGCAGTTAAGAGCACTGGCTGCTCTTTCCAGAGGCCTTGGGTTCAATTCCCAGCACTCTTACAACTGTCTGTAGCTCCCAGGGAATCAAATGCCCTCTTCAGGCCTCCACAGGTATTACATGCCCATGAGGGGGTGTGTGTGTGTGTGTGTGTGTGTGTGTGTGTGTGCACTGCGAGACCTATATAAATAAAAACTGATAAAACAACAAAATCCAGATACACAGGTGCCAGGGAGAGGAGGAGGCTAGTGACACAGGAGGGTCCACAGAGCTTGCTGGCCACCCAGTCTAGCCAACCAATGAGCTCCAGGTTCAATAACAGATCTCAATAAACAAACACACAAACAGATAAAATGGCAAACCACTAGGTTGGACACATACTCAACGTTGGCTTCCAACTTCCTTATAGGTCCCTACTCCACAAGACCACAAATACACAACACACATGGGGAGGGAGGGGAGGAGAGACAGACAGACCCTGAAGGTATGACTTCAGTCATACAGAGGCTTTTTCTCACTAATATTTATTATGTGAGAAAAGCCATCACTGATCTGGGTCATGTATTTCATCTTTAAAGTCAAAATTTACTTCTCTGTTTGTACAGAAAACCATTTCAAAGAAACATATCTGACACTGTTTACTGAAGGAAATTTTTTACACAAAAGCACATTTTGCAAAATAAGCTTTTATCAGTATCTGGCCAATACATTATTGTTTGCTAAGTACTTTTTACACAAATAAATTTTATATTACCAGTAGACAAGGTTTTCTATTATAAACCTTTTCTTAAGAATTAATATTCAATTTACTAGAGACTTAAATTATTGTGTCTATGGTCCTGCCCACAGTGTCCAGCTGCCCTGAACCAAGGCTGGGTGTATAGTGCCTCAAGACCCTGTCCTAAGGCCCTGATAACAGGTTGCCCGACTAGCTCTTGGCCAGGTGTATGGGGCTTCCTCACGAGATGGGCCAATGGCTGGGACAACATAACAAGGCTCATGATCTTCACCAGGGCTACTATGTTCTGACAGTCCCAATGGAAAGGAAGCTTGAGCAACCTTCCCATAGGCACAGCTCATGAGGTAGCCTTACTGAGGCTTTGAGCACCCCAAGGTTGTCTGGCTGATGGATGGATGTCTGAGGCTACTTCTGAAATGAATGGCATCCTAGTGACCCTACTGTGTGAGCATACAGGCCAGACCAAATGATATGTGGATAAGGCATACCCATCAGGCTTGCCACTCAAGATCATCAAGGATTTAATGCATTAGTTTCTAAGAGGTCTAGATTTCCTTCACAAAAACTGGATAGTGCAAAGAGACCTGAAGCCAGAGAACATTCTAGTGACAAGTAGTGGGAGAGTCAAGCTGGTAGACTTCAGTTTAGCCAGAATCTATAGCTACCAGATGGCCCTTACATCTGTGGCTGTAAGTCTGGCACCATGCTCCTGAAGTTCTTCTGTAGTCTACATATGCAATGCCTGCAGACATATGCAGTGACGGTTATATCTTTGCAAAGATGTTTCGCCAATCGCCTCTCCCCTGTGGACACTCAGAAGCTGATCTTTGGTCTGATTGCATCGCCTCCAGAGAATGACTAGCCTGGAGACATATCTCTCCCTAGACCTTTTTCCCCAGAGGACCTCAGCCAGCACAGTCCATGGTGACAGAGATGAAGGAGCCTGGAGCACAGCTACACCGGGAAATGCTGACTTTTAAACCACATAAGCAAATCTCTGCCTCTGACCCCAGCAACACTCTGGTCTACATATACATAGGAAGGCTGTGGTGCAGACAGCAGTGAGGTCCCTGGTGGCCCCTGTTCTGTCCACTGTTGTGGAGACAGTCTCACCCAGAAGACAAGCTCTGCCTTCCTCCAAAGCTGTGGAGACTCCTCCAACATTTTACAACCTTAAATGACATCCCTGCCCCTCCTCCTGAGGCTCACTCTTCTCTGTCTCCACACTACAGGCTATGTCCTCTCTCCCTTCTATCAAGGTCCTTCTTTTTGTACAGGAAAACAAAATAAGACAAAGGAAATGGTCATTAATTTAAAACATAGGTCAATCTTGAGATAAGTTCAATGTACAAGTCAGATCAGAGCGATATCCACAAATAACTGGTAAATTTTAATATGCTCTTTTAGAAACTATTGATTCTATTTCCAATATTCAACCCTTTACTCATAATTTAAAAAAAAAAAAAAAGGGCGGGGCTGGAGAGATGGCTCAGAGGTTAAGAGCACTGACTGTTCTTCCAGAGGTCCTGAGTTCAATTCCCAACAACCACATGGTGGCTCACAACCATCTATGATGGCATCTGGCCATCATATGATGGCAACTCTTCTGTATAATGTATACATAGTAAATAAATCTTTATAAAAAAAAAAAGGCTATACAGACAAACTTCAGCTCTAAATATCTCAATTCCGTCTTTTCAACAGTCTCATGAACCCCCTAAGAACCAGGACTACAGACACAAGTCACCATACTTGGCTTCTTTACTCTGATTTTTACAGAAACTATAGAGTTCTCATTAGGGCCAGCAAGATGGTTCAGAGGGCTGAGGCATATGCTGCTGCCAACCGAGTTCCATCCCTGGGACTCACCTACTCCAGCCAACCTTGACAACCCGAATTCCATCCCTGGGATTCACCTACTCCAGGTCCTGGAGGCTGTCCTCTGACCGTCAGACCCATGCTGCAGCATGCTCCTGTCTGTGCTCAATAGATAACCATCAATCTTTAATTTTTAAATGTTGGATTACTATTATTCAGCTGTGCTTCCATATAGAAATAGAATTTCATAGAGGGTTGGGTAAACAACTAATACCATTTCTTACTATTCCAACAAAAGTATTTTATCTCCCTCTAGAAATACGAAGCACTGTGTAATCTAATTATTAAATGTTTTATTAATACAAAAACTTGAGTGGACTGTACAAATTTTAATTTTCTTTTTGCATTTCTGCACTATAATGAGCTCTACCCTAATTTAAAAGCTAAAGTTTTTAAAGGGACACTTGTAAAGAAAATAAATAAATAATAAACACTTTTGGGAGGAGAAAGATGGTTCCAGTGGCACAGTGCTTATAACACAGGAATAAAGACCTAAACTGTGTCCCCAGAACCCACATAAAAAGTAGGAAGACAGAAGCAGGTGAATCTCTGTGAGTATGAGGCCATCTTGGCCTACATATTGAGTTCTAGGCCAACTAGGGCTACATAATGAGACCTTGTCTCAATAATAACAATGATAATGTAATAAGAATGGCAAGGAGGAGGAGGGAGAGGAGGAGGAGGAGGCGGTGGTGGCAGGGTAGCCTGCCCTTTTAATCCCAGTAGCAGGAGATGGAGACAGGAGATTGCCTGGCACTGGCCAGCTATCCAGCTTACTCAGCAAGGCCCAGGTCCCAGTAAGAAACTCATCAAAACAAGGTGGGTGGCCCTTGAGGAATGACACCTTAGGTTGACCTCTGGCCTCCAAACACAGAAATGTGCACCCAAATACATGGAGCATACTCCTCCCAAACCTTTTGCAATGTCCATATATGGGCATGTATATTTCAAAAAGACGAGCCATGGAATCTCTGTTTTTCAAAGATATAAATCTTATCTTCTTTAGTAACATGATATTATTTCAGTTTTCTACTGAGTGGATACTTTGAGTCTGTGGGGCATTTGATTGAATAATAGATTTTTTTTTAGTAATAAAATCTAGAAAATAACCAGCTCTTTTTTACTGAACATTTTTTAATCATAAACAAACGTGAGAACTAGCTTTCAAGTTAAAGGTTGGAAACGCTGGTGATTTACTGACTGTGTAATGGGTCCATGGTAAATTCCAGTGTCAGGGTGCCATAAGCTTTTGATTCTTCTTTTTTACTGTTGTTGTTAAACTCCTGCCTGAAGTGTGCAAATACTTTATAATTAGGCTAGTACTTTAACAATTCCATTTATTACAAGTATGATCATTAACTCAACTAAAAATTACATAGTATAAGATAGGCCTTAAATTTTTAACTAACTGGAGACCCTGATTTGAAAGAACTGATTTGAAATAGTTTACTTAAAATATACATTCACAAGCACATTCCAGTTACACTATTCCATTTCTTTCTGTATCCAAGTCAAATTATATTTTACAATCTATTTTTTAGTTGTTTGTTTGTTTGTTTGAGACAAGGTCTCACTCTAGCACTGGCTGTCCTGGAAATCACTGTGTAGAAGAGTAGGCTGGCCTCAAACTCACAGAGATGCACCTGCCTCTGCCTCTAGTACTGGGAGAAAGGGTGGGCACCCCCACAGCCAACCCTACAATTGTGGGCTGTCTTACTATAGCCAATTGCTTCATCATTCTTCAGTATGTAGCTAGATATTATTTTATGGTCTTTTAATTCATTTTAGTAAGTTGGCTAAAAAAAATTTTATAACATTTGTTAGGGAGGGGCACTCACAGGCCCCAGTGTGCAGGAAGAGATCACCAGACAAATTTGGGGAGCTGGTTCTCTACTTACACAATGTGGTACAAGTGTCTTTGCCACAACCACATCATCTGACTAGCCCAAGCCAGGAAAAATTCTAATAGATAGAATTATACAAAACTTGCAAGTCAACTAGACAATATATACAACATGTTCCTTCAAATCCATTTTCTACATCAATAAACTTTTAGCTTAATTTCCATACATTTCTTGGGTTTATTTTCTACTTTTACATCACTATTGAGTGCATAGACAGCTGTTCTTATACTTTATTTTAATAATTTATAAGATACATTTTTAACTATGGGAAAATACACATAACAAAATTTGCCATCTTAACCATCAGTAACTACAAGGCTCAGGGGTATAAAGTATACTATGGGGCTGCCATCATGAGCATCCATCATAGCACTCTTGAATCTTGCAAGTGAAACCTATTAAACTATTACTACAAGTCCAACAACCACCATGGTCTCTATGCCTATGATTCTGATCTCACTTGCTATTCCTTCATAACTGGGTTATCGCACATGATCTAAAGTCCTCACGTTCACCCACAATGTAGCATATATCAGAATTTCCTTTCTGTGTAAGTCTAAACGACACCCCACTGTATGTATTACAACATTATAGCTATTCAGCATTCATCAACACAGCCTTGGGGGTGCTGGGTAGTTTCATGTCAACTTGATACAAGCTAGAGTTGTCTAAGAAGAGGAAACCTCAACTGAGAAAATGTCTTCAGAAGATCAGACTGTAGGCAAGCCTGAAGGCCATTTTCCTAATTAACGACTGATGGGGGAGGACACAGCCCACTGTGTAGGGGTATGTTCCTGGGCTGGTGGTCCTGGATGCTATAAGAAAGCATTCTGAGCAAGCCATGGAGAGCAGCCAGCAAGCAGCACCCTCCATGGCCTCTGTATTAGTTCCTGCCTCCAGGTTCCTGCCCTGTTTCGGTCTTTACTCTGGTTTCTCTCAGTGATGGACTGTTGTGGAAGTGTAAACTTAAATAAACCATTCTCTCCCCAAGTTGATTTTGGTCATAGTGTTTCATCACAGCAATAGTAACCCTAACTAAAGCAGGGGTCTTATAAATATTGCTTCTGTATGCATGCAGTTTCAGTGTTTAGCATGTCAGGTTTATATTGTACTAAGTAGCTCTGGCTTTGTCAGCCTATAGGTAATCATAATAAGGAACAGAATCCATCAGCTATTACTCTAATTCACATGGGACCCTAGTCTTTCTCTCTTACCCAAGTATCATCCAGGAAACATCTCAGATGCATGCTCAGATCCACCGTCTCCCTCACCCTCCTACTGTTCAAGGAAGCCAAGTACCTGTGTTGCCCTATTTGGACCAGCCTCTGTATTACATCATATACATAGGAGTCCCAGAGAATAATACCAGCTTCCCTCCTCCATAATATCTACTCTCTTTGCCACTCCACAGAAAAAATGAGCAGAGAGGGGCAATAAGCAAGAGTGATTTTTGTTTTAACAGATTGCTCAGATGGAGCCCTGAGGACCACTGATGGAAGGGGAAATGACAAGGTGGGACTCTGTCACTACAGAAAGTTCAGATCTCCTTCAATATTCTTTTCTTCTTACTGTGAAACAGTAACTACATCTGTGATAACAACAACAACAACAAAAAAAAGTCTACTCCTTAGATGAGACCCAATCTACAAAAGAAGTTTATAACCAAAATTCCCTGTATTCTAGCTTGTCAGAGACAGAACAAGAATTCTTTCCCCCATAACTGTGAGATTTCATTATAGTCCAGCTTGCTTGTATACTTCTTAAGATAGGGGCATCCTACTGGGAAAATTATCATACACCTCAAGATTCCTGAATCTGCTACTGGCACCCACTGTGTGCTAGGCATGAGCAGAGGGCTTCATCTCAACTCCTACAACAGCCCACTAGGGTTTCCTGTGGGAAACTGGGGCCTTTCAGATGCTACGCAGTTTGCCTAATAAGAATTGGAACCAGAGCTGGGTATGATGGTGCCTGCCTATAATCCCACCCCTTGGGAGACAAGAGAAAATGATTTTGAGACAATCATAGGCTGTATAGTGAGTTCAAGGCCAGCCTCACATACATCACACACACACACACACACACACACACACACACACCATTGGAACCAGAACCCACTTTGCATTATTTCAGGGGTTTGTATGTATTTTTTTTTTGAATTCCAAATTAGATGCATTTGTTTGTGGAAACTTTCTTTCATTTTATAAATAAACTGTTCTGTGGATTTTCCAGTAGGAGACATACCAAACATCACATACATAATCTGAGGGTTTCTCCCAGTAAAACTTGGTATTAATACATCTCTATACTATATCTAAAATTACTGAGGCTCTATAGTTTCTTTTAATATTCCTTCATTTTTCTTCTTTCTCTTTCAATTTGAATAATTAATGTTTAATTCTTGTGCCTAATTCCACCTCTAAACCTTATCTTCCACTACACCTCAGTCTCACAGTCACTCGTGTCCAGCATTACTTCCAAAGCTCTCTCTTGCAACCTCCCTTTTGTGGGATTTCCCCATCACCTCTTGACTGGCCATGCCAAGACAACCTACATGCAACCTCCTTCAGCTCCCCATTTACTCTGTCCTCCTATGCCAGGCTGACAGTGCCTACTTGACACTCCTAGACACTTCCCTCAGCCTGGTATTCACACAGCATTCCCCAGCTCCTTGGCTTCCACTTTTCCAAGTCAAGGATTCACCACAGCCACCACCGCTGCCCCATCAACTATCTGCTACCCCCCCCACTCTCCAGATCTCCACTATCATTTCTTCCACCCTGATTCTCAGCTGATAACTTGGCTTCCTATTTTACTGAGAGAAATCAAAACTATCCAAGGACTTCCATAAGTATCCCTTGACTATCTGCCTCAAGCTGAGGCTCAGCTGGTGACTCCTGGAAGGAAAAGGCCATTGCAACCCGTTTGCAAGACTCCATGTCTTCTCTCTTTGTTTTGGCTACTCTTTCCTTTCAACTGGATGGTCCTTCTTGGTTCACATAGTTTTATTTCTTTAAAAAACAAGCAAACAAAACAAAACAAACAACAAAAAAAGAAACCACTGGCCAGGCAGTGGTGATGCATGCCATTAACCCCAGCACTCAAGAAGCAGATGCAGGTGGATCTCTGTGAGTTTGAGGTTAGCCTGATCTACAGAGTGAGTTCCAAGACAGCCAGAGATACACAGAGAAACCTTTCCTCGAAAAACAAACAAACATAACAAAATGAAACCCAACAAAACCTCTTTTCAGATTGAAGAGGTGGGGTCAGGGCAATACTGCTCTCGCACAGAAACCAAGTTCAGTTCACAACACTCAAATCAGGCAGCTCACAACCACCTGTAACTCTGGTTCCAGAGGATATGATGTCTTCTAGACACTTGCCCAAATACACACACACACACACACACACACACACACACACACACACACACACGTAAAATAAAAATAAAATCAAAAATCTTTCTAAAAAATGGTTTCACTTAAATAAAGTCCTCATTTGACTTCAAAATCCCTTGCTAACAATTGCTTCATTTCCCTACTGTCTTCTAGAATGTAAATACTGACTTTATTTTCAAGATCAAACATGCTAGCTTGAACACCAACTGTACTCCTTCTATAAACATAACAACTTGCATCTAAGGCCTAATTATATGCTCCCATGGTGCTAACTTGTCAAGGACAGAGTCTCAGAGCCTGTCTGCTCAGCCCCACCCACTGACCTCCAACTTTTTCCTTGCTACTCAGCAACCCTCCCACACACAGTGCTCCAGGAACCCTGGCCTCACAACATGCTGGGTAGTGTCAGATGTGAGTGACCTCACAGCTATTCTTTGCATCCTCTGTTCTTTTTGCTTGCTCTTTAAATTCATAGAACTCAGATATACAGAGAGGGGAGACAGAGACAGAGAGAGGGATTATACATTATAGTAGTAACACAATTATTCAGGGGTTCATGAGATCAGTACTAATCTCATAATAATGCCAAAATATATTCAATGTAAAACTGTATTGACATGTTTTTCAAACACTATTGTAGAAGGGTCTGTCTCATTGTTTTTGAAAGCCACCAAGAACTGTCAGACTTTCCTCTGCATATTAACATACCATCAAGTTCATACTGTTTAAACTGCAAAGGAGGAAGTGAGGAAACACGAGAGATAGCCTGAGTCCTGCAACAGAACCCAGTTTAAAGGAAGAATCGTTCAAAACTCCTGATACTTATTCAATCTTCAGAAACGGTTTGGAACGTGGAGGTGGGAGTTCACATCTGTAATCCTCATACCTGAGGGGTGGAGATGAAAAGGACCAGGACTTCAAGAGCCTGTCTCAAAAGAGCCAAAGGAATAATAACTACTTAGATCTTTGTGCCTGAAGTTACCCCAAACCAAAAGTGCCCCATTTAGATCCCCATGAAACAGCTGTCACCAAGGTGAAGTTAGGGTTTATATCTGGACCTTACAGGTGAGGATGGTACCAGGGTTTCTTCTGACTTGCTATGACATATGTGATGAGAACATCTGCTTCTCCCTCACCAGAAATGTCCATGATAACACATGGCTTGTATGGTCCCCCTCCCGGGAAGACATCTTCTAGGAAGCTTTTTCCCAGTAAACTTACTTGAGAGTAAATTGACTGTTCTCTTTAACTGAACGCTCTGCCTGCTCCACAATCTTACCTTCCTCCTAGTCCAGTAGCCATCCAGCTATAGTTTTACTAAACCCTGACACAGAGTGTGAAACATAAGAAAAACAGAAGTACACAGAAATAAACCGGTGAGAGAAACAGACAAAGCGGGCCATCTCCAGTGGGAAGAATAACACAGGCACACATTTATAAAACACCTGCCTTGCTCAGGAAACAGAATGGTCTAGTATGACTGGCCAGAGAGTGACGAGGGCAGAAACCATGCTGGAATGGCCTCCAGCATCCGGGTAATAATACAGGTCACGTCATTTCACTGAGCTCTATGTTGATGTATTTCTCATCTATCTTTTTCTTTTCTGCCCTAGAACTTCCTCTGACAAATCAATGCTTCAACCTCTCTATGAGCATGCACACAGACATAAAATTAAAAAGGCCATCCAATGCCAAGGTGAGCACAGAGATGTACAGGGTCCTATCTAGACCTCCTCCAGGTATCTTATTATTGACTCTGCCCTCTCACATCCAACTTCCTCCATGCTCCCCATACTGCACTTCAGCTAACATCACCTGTGCATCTGCTGCGCCTCTCATGTAGAGGGCTCTTCTGGAGGGTCACAGACACAGCTCTACATCACCTTCGGGGGAGACCTCCTCCACCAACTCTTCCCACTACCCCACGGTTACAGTACTTTACAGCACTACCTTCTGGAGTACCTTCTCATCTCCACATATGTTGTGCACTGTACATGTTTATAAGCTCATAAATTCTCCCCACATCGATAGTGTCTACCTGACTTCCTGTTCTATCCCTGGCACCTGTCTCAGTACTTGAACTGCTATATTTTTAGAATTCATAAGCAGAGGTGTGACAAGATTAAAAATGGAAGGCACACACAGGTGATGCATGGTACAGAAAATGTTCTCAAATGAATGTGGAGCTCTCGCCTGTAAACCCAGCACTCTAGAAGCTGAGGTAAAATAGCCATAATTTCCAAGCAACTTTGGGTTAGCATGTACTAATACGCGCACACACACACACACACACACACAATTTTCATGCACTTAATATATATAGTCTGTATGTTTATATTTTTGTTGTTGTTGTTTTAGGGATGAAGGGGTGTTGTTTGGCTTACTTTTGTTATTTTTATGAGGAGATGGTATGTAGTTATATTCTTCATACTGACCTAAAACCCTCACGCCATCCTCTTACCTCACCTTTCTAAGTAGCTAAAACTGCAATCGCACACCACCATTATGGAAAGATAAAAGTACCTTTCCACCTAGTATTTTATCTATAAAGCAGATGTTTTGTTTTGTTTTATATATATAAATATATATTTATACTTGTTTTATATACATATATATTTATATAGCCCTGACTGTAGGCCAGGCTGACCTTGAACTCACAGAGATCTCCCTGCCTTGGACTCCTATGTGCTGGGTTTAAAGGCATGTGCCACCATGCCCAGCTAAATGGCCTTATTTAACAGTTGGATAAAATTACCTAAATTTTCAAGTGAAAAAATCTGAGTCTGACACTAAAATTACACTGCTGGATTAATGGCAGAAGAAGACCTCCTCCAACCAGGTCTTCTGCCTTCTGCTCTTACCCGAGTTCCCTCCTGGGAAGCATTAGGAACAGCATACGAGCGTGAGGCCAGTACCAGTCTCCTGGCCTCTCTACCTCTCTTCTTTCTCCTTCCTTCTCTTACACCCCCCCCCATTATCAGTATGTTAAATCTGTGATCCCATCTCTCACCATGTTTGAGATTTCATAATACCTTTTCAAAAATAAATCTTAGTTTTCATTGATAAGCATAAGTAAACATTTAAGATGTAGATTTCACTTACGTATTTTAGCTGAAATTTCCATTAATTCTAATTGAAGTTAATAAAAATCATTGAATCATTTTGGCTGTTTTGTTTTGTTATTTTAATCCTCAGAAGTACTAATTTAGAAGAAAATGTTTCTAGGACCTAACTTTTTAAACAGGTTTTCAAAGAAAACTTAGTTTCACTTCTATAAGGTTCAATGGTATTTTTTAAAAGGTCATGGTACAGCTTAAAAAAAAAATCATATGAAGTAATTTTCCACTTGGCCTATTAAAGTATATTTTTGGAAAAAATATGAGTAAAATTTACTTTTAACTAGGGAAGAAATGAAAAATGACAGGTTTTGGAGGACAGTTTTTAACCACCTATTTTACCTCAAAAAGAAAACGTACAGGAATCTGTTCCTGAGCAGCCATGTCATTTTAACTTGCATTATTTAGTACAAACTCCTAAACCACTTTAAATTCTGCAGTATTCTAATATTCAACACATAAGTAAAAATAAGCCACATCTCCACCACACACGAAAGTAGCAAAATGAATACCCATGAATCCAGTTTTAAAATCAGAATATTTTCAGTTCTTTGTCAAAAGACAAGATATCATCCTGTAGCCCAAGCTAGTGAAGAACTCACAGCAATTCTTTCTCCACCTTCCAAGTGTTAGAATTACAGGCCGGAGCCACAATGCTCAGCGTTAAAGAATTCGTGATTGCAAGTTATAGTGTGGTAGTCTGGGAGGCTGGGACTCAGCTGATTCCGTGAAGTTAGATACTCCACCTCCACACAGGACAGAGTTACTCATGTTTTCTTGATATGAAATAAGTCTTCCAAACAGCACTGTACCCAAAGGCAGGAGGAAAGTGATGTTATTACTGCTTATGTTCATTTAAGAAAGGAAGAAAGGAAGGAATAAATAAATAAATAAATAAATAAATAAATAAATAAATAACAAAGGAAAGAAAGAGAAAAAAATCAGCACAGGCTGGAGAGATGCTCCGCAGTTAAGAGTACGTAGTGCTCTTGCAGAGGGACTGAGTACAGCTCCTAACATCAACATTAGGTGGCTCACAACTATCCGTAATTTCAACTCCAGGGGATGTGACACCTTCTTTTGGCTTTCTTGGGCATCTACACTCAAATGCACATATCCAGACACATATGTATATACAAAATTAAAAATAAAAATACTTTTTAAAGGTCGATAGGTGGGTAAGTCACTCACTCCTATAATCCAAGTACTCAGGAGCTGAGGCAGGAGAATTGTAGAAAGTTAAGTTCCAGATTGCCTGGTCTACAGAATGAGAACTTGTCTCAAAAAGATAAAAAGAAAAGAAAAAAAAACTTGCAAAATGGGAGAAATGAGGGAGTCAGTTAATTCTAAATTAAAGCTGCGACCAATAAAAACCACTGTCCATCTTAAGCCATGTGAGCAAATATAAATGTGTCTCCAATGGCTCAAGAGTCACAGAGTGAAACCACATTTGCCAAGGGCAACTGTAATGTACTAACATGCTATGGTCTTTTTTAAAGTCTATTCTTAGATGTAAAACAAACTCTCTTTAATTAAAACCTTCCCTTATGAACACAGCTCCTAAGTAAGTGACGTCTAACAAATCCACTGTAGGAGCAACACACCAAAGCAGGCCGGGCACTTTCCTAGCCCTTTATCCCGCCCACCCTAACAACAAGCATGCAACCTTCAACTAGGCAAAAGATTTCTAAATTTAGATACGTTGAAGCAACACATCTTAAACTATACGTAAAGGTTTAGTAAATTATTTATGTCTTTTATCTTTAATAATGGGCTATCATGTTTGACTTGTAATCAAAATGGAAAGAATGCTGTTATACTATATATTACCATACCAGGAGTCAGAGTTTCCAGGCTATATTTAGTCAGCATTAAAATGGAAGCAAAGACGCAAAGCAAGCTAAAAATAAAATGTTCTACAAAGATGAGATTTTTTTCAAATGGATTGAAATTTAGCTTTATTTGGTGTGTTGGATGCTGATATTTAGCAATGCTTTAATTTTGCGTTGCTTTGGATGCCAAACACCATCATCTCAATCTTCTATGGTAGAGGCCAGCCTTAAACAACAACAGCCACGGGCCAGCCCATCAGCCACATCCTGCTGGCATTTGATTTTTACACAAGTGAGAAAGGGTTTTACATATTTAAACAGGTTTGGTTTTTTTAAGGAGTATTTTTAAACCTGAAAATGTTAAATTTTCAAATTGCAGATCCTTAAATGAAGCTTGATATTGGAGTACACACTCACTCACTTCAATACTGTCAACATCAATTCACATTTCAGTGGCAGGGTCCACTATTGGGCTGAGGTGGCCTAACTGGCTTATTTTGTTGTCCTTTTTTAAATGTAATATTGACAAAAATTATAAGTTGATACTGACAGTTGATGGCTTCTGGGAAAGAAAAAGTCAGCTTGAGGGTGTGGCCCCTGGCAGGTCTAACTTAGTCCTGTGGGTGGCCCTTCATATCTGAGTAAATGAATGGCACGAACTAGACACTGTAGATTATGGGGGAGGAAAAGAGACAGAGGTGTGGCAAAGATGGAAGAGAGCGAAGATGAGCAGTAATGGATCTGGTAAGAGATAAAGGGAAAACTGGAGTGAATATGATCAAAATGCATTGTATGAAACTCTCAAAGAATTAATAAAATGTTATACTAAAAGCTATAAAATGACCGTGGAAGCTCATGACTATAATCCCAGCTACTCTGGAGGCTGAGACCAGAGGCCAGCAAGATGAAGATCAGCCTGGGCGATTTGTTGGAAACCCTACCTCCAACCAAACTTAAAACAAACAAACAAACAAACAAAAAACAAAAAAACAAGGACAGGTAGCTATGAGTCACCTCCATGGGCAAGTACTAATTTAGTGTGCTGGCTAATTTTATGCCAACCTGACACACACTAGAGTCATCTAAGAAAAGGAAACCCCAAATGAAAAAATGTTTCCCAAAGGCTAGGTCCTACGCAAGCCTGCAGAGCATTTTGTTAATTAGTGAGTGATGTGGGAGGACCCAGCCCATTTTGGGTGAAGCTATCCCTGGGCTACTGGTCCTGGGTTCTGTGGGAAAGTAGGCTGAGCAAGCCATAGAGAGCAAGACAGTGGGCAGCATCCCTCTATGGCCTCTGAATCAGCTCCTGCCTTCAGGTTCCTGCCCTGTTTGAGTTTCCGTCCTGACTTCCTTCAGTGATGGACTATGATACACAAGCATAGACCAGATAAATCCTTTCCTCCCCAACTTGCTTTTCAATCATGCTGTTGTATCACAGCAGTAGTAACACAGAGGACATCTAGCATGCTCAAGGCCCTGGGTTCAATCCCCAACACACACACACACACACACACACAGAAACAGTATATATTTATGTTAAATGATATTTCATATGCACAACAGTGTGTGAAATGATTGAATTAGGCTATCATAAATTGTACATTTCTGTAGTGAGAACATTTAAACTTTCTCTAACTTATTTCAATATATAACTTATTAACTATAATTATCGTGATAGCTTTGATATGTTATGCTATAGTCCAGACCTTACCCAATTGGTCTAGAATGAAATGTTGTATGCTCTGAGCAACATCACTCCAGCCCTCTCCCACCTCCCTCTCTGGTCCATCACTCTCAGACCTGAGTAATTTCTGAGAGAATTCTAATAGCCCAAAACTCAAAATCTTTAGTGTTTTGTTCTTTAGGAAAGTGGGCAGAGCTCTGTCCCAGGTGGTCAAAACGTAGATGTTCCTCTCTGCCTCCAATCTGGCTGTGGCACCGTGCCTGCTTCTCTTTCTTCATCTTATTGGAATCTTTACTTGATTCCAATGTTTCCACAGAGAACAGGGGCTAAGGGTTTTTAATGATATCTTCTGGTTTATTGTTTCTGTTTTAAACACTGAACAGAAACCACCATGACCTCCCAAGACTCTGCCACTTACAATCTGAAAAAGAGTAAGCAAGTGTCTCCTGGCCTCCTCCACCTAGAAATCATGGTTAAAATAATAATAGTTTTCAGTGGGAGAGTGTTTTTTTGTTTTTGAGACATGGTTTCTCTGTGTATGTGTCTGGCCTGGAACGCACTCTGTAGACCAAATTGGCCTCAAACTCACAGAGATCCTCCTGCCTCTGCCTCCCAAGTGCTAAGATTAATGGCATGCACTACATCAGACAATAACGCTTTAATTGTAGAAACTACAATTAAAGCAAAGAAAAACAAAAATCCACATTTTTTGCCATTGGGAATTTAAGTTGGAGACGGAATTAACCTGTTTACACACAGGAACCCAGATATAACTATCAGCGGAAAGAAGGATCAAGTGAAAACAGCGAAGAGGATAAAAGATGCACCAGAAAACCATGGGTGAAAATGGAAAATAAAAAGCACACACACAACAGGAGATGCGGGGTGGAGAGGGCACAAAGACAGAGGAGTGCGTTCACCTTTACAGTGCGCTCTTGAGCCTAGGCTGGGCGGGGCAAGCGGCCAGCGTGTGTGAGGTCCCATCTCTCTCTCTCTCTCCGCCTCTCTCTGTCTCTCTGTCTCTCTATCTCTCTCTGTCTCTCTATCTCTCTCTGTCTCTCTGTCTCTCTCTCTCACACACACACACACATACCCTATTCTTTATACAAGAAGTCAGCATGTCCACTACAAAAGAACCAAAAAACTTTGAGATTAGCGTGCTGTGCTATCCTGTAACCACCCATTTTCTTCCACAAAAAACTGATTAATTACATAATCACATACCAAGTTAGGTTCAACTAAATGAAACTTAGTGCACTTTGCCAATTTTGAACAATTTTGTATACAGAAGACCATTGTAGAGTAGTCCCAGGAGCAGTTTTTAGAAATAAGGTATATATTTATATGTGCAGTATATATACTTATATACAATACACTTATATTATGAATATCTATAAACATAAAAACAGTGATATTTTCTATGTATTTAATATTATTTTTGGGGGGGAGGGTCTCTCTACGCTACCCAAGCCTTGATCTTGAGGCTATCTTCATGCTTGACGTTCCCCAATGCTGAGATTACAGGGGATGTCATGACATTTAAAAAAATATATAAATGCACTACTATCTTTATATAATAATACATATTTATATATCCTTATGTTGTACATATATAACACAGAATACTTGTAGGTGCATAGAAATTTTCACCTGTGGTTGTCTTTGAATGGAAAACCAGAGGACAGCAATGAGATGGTATTTAATTTTGATAACCATGATCCCATCACTGTACAGTCTCTTGTACTGTTAGTATGTCAGTAGTCAGATGCATGTATTGTTGTTTTGAGATAGGGTCTTACAATGTAGGTCAAGCTATAGTCAAATTTACCATCCCCCTGCCTCAGCTTCCTGAGTACTAGCACACCCACTGCCAGTTTGAACAACTTTTTGAATTAAGAAAATGTCTAGATACTTTTCAAATGTCTCAAGTAACTTAATGTCCATTTTAGCAAGCAAACCACTTAAAGTATTAAAAATGTATTTACAACAGGACACTTCAAATAAGGTTACTTACTTAAACTTCAGCCTTTTGTTGTTGTTAGATTTTGAGATAGGGTGTCATGTAGCCCAGGTCATCCTGGAACTCCCTGTGTGAATAAGGATGACCCCCCCCACCTCCTGAGTGCTAGAATCACAGGTGTGTGCCAAGACAACCTCTTTCTATGCAGTGCTGGGAACAGAACCCAGGGCTTTATGCGTACTATCCACACTCTACCAGTGAGCAACTTCCTCAGCCCAAATCGCCAACCTTCCTTCTAAACTGCCTGACATGTTCTTGAGGATCTTAATGAGAACTGGAGTTACTGTTAGCTGTGTTTCAATGATGATATTTACATTACAAGTATTTAATAATCATGCAGTCATACATGGAAAGATATGTGAGTGTGTGTCCATGTGTGAGGAGGTCAAGGTCAGATGGTTTCTTTAATCACTTGCTCTTTCATTTTTAAGACAAGGTTGTTCCCTAAACCTGGAACTTAACTGGCCTTGACTGGATTGGCCAGCAAGCCCGAAAGGTTCGCCTGTCTCTGCTTCTCTAGCACCTGGCTTTTTTCAAACATGGTGTAGTGCTCTACACAAGGGTGTCCCCCACAGTCTGTGAAATGGTTCTCAGTTGTAGTGGCTTTGTTTGAAGAGGTTTAGGAGGTTCGGCCTTTCCCGAGGAAGAATATCACTGGGGACAGAGTTTGAGAGTTTAAAGTTTCACACCAATTCCAATTCGCTCTCTGCTTCATGCTTTCAATTTAACATGTAACTGGTTCCTGTTTCCACTACCATGAACTTGCTCCACCGTGATGAGCTCTCATACCTCTGGAAGTAAAAGCCTAAGCAAACTTCTACAAGCTGTCTTGGTCAGTCTATTTTGTCACAGCAACAGAGATGTAACAAAGACAGAAGGGTAATGAGGATCCCACTCAGGTCCTCCATTTGTACAGCAAGCAGATCACAGCCCTGAAATATCTTTAACTTATATAAACAACATACTCAGCTATATGACCTGTCTATCTACAAATAAATACTGGATCAGGAGCATATTTACACATTTACATGTAAGCATACATGGGTGTACTAGGGTGAGAATGCAGAACTAAAGGCACTATTAGTAAGTCTAACCCATCAGGCTTAATAGGTTTGGATGCATCTTTGAGATACATGAGCAAGAACTGTTAGTGATGTCTCAAAAACAACTAAGCTTTGAGCTAGATCTGGGGCCTGAATCTCTCCTATCTTACACCTCTGGAGAAGATGAGGAAATACCTACATCTTTCTAAGGATGCTTCTCTTCTTATCTGGAGACTGCCTATTGTTGCCTTTAGTCCTTCGACTTGTATTAATGCCCCAACCTCACTGTCTTCCCTCAGAAGCAGTATCTGTGATAAGAGGTTCACAGCACATGTTCCAGCCTGGATTGCAGAAGTTGGGATGTGAGGCTAAAGCCCATGAGTCTTGTCAACATACTGCTCTGGCCGAAAATGTTTGTATGTGAAAATGTTTTGCATAAATATTAACATATGAGCAAGTATAAAATGCAGATTTTTTTGATATTCAATTATAAATGAATTACAGAAACAGTATTCCAAAGTTTGTTAATTAGCCACCAATTGTGGCAGATGTTTATCAGAAAGTCAAACAGAAAACAAAAAAAATGAATAAATACGCTTTTTACATTTTTTAGACTTTATAAAAATGCTTTATCCCAAAATTAAACAATACAATCTTTACTTACTTACTTCAATTTATAACCACCCTAGATTTTCTTTCCAATGGCATAAACCTTAATAGTCAATATCAATATCAAAACACATGCAACTTTCATAAGTATATGATGTGTCATTTTTAAGCATACCTTTTTTTTCTAATTAACTCAGTTTTATGGGGTTTTCCCCCTTAGATTAAACTATCAGATGTTGAAATCGCGGTTAGTAAAGTCTCTATATTGATTAGCTTTAATCTTTGAAAAAATACTCTAAATCCCAAAATACAAATGCTATAAAATTTAAAAATCCATTCCTATTAAAGGCAGTTCCAAGATGTGTGAGTAAACAAACAGCAGCCACCGTCATGTGTGTATCTCCTTAATTTTAGAAGTCTGCTGACCCTAAAACAAATGCTAATCTACCGGCATACTGTTTCCATGTAAGACTTTCATAAGCCTTAGGAAACTAATTTTCATGAAAATAACAGAAGAATAAATCAGCTTTTGCAAATATATTATTAAAGGTAGCCTCCAATGATTTCATCATTTCCCTACACAAATTCCTCCAAGTCCCCTACTGACAACAGCCTAGGCATAAAAACTTTGAAACTAAGATGAACTTTAAAATATATAAATCCACTAATATCCAGTAGCCCCTGCCTTATGTATGTTCATCATCAAATGGAAGTTCAACTTTGGGTCGGTCAGCACAATTCCACAAAAGCACCACACACACCTTCCTGCATATAATCTGGAGAGGTAACTTGTGATAAATCACCATGGATGGGCAACCAGTTCTGCACTTGGTGGGAACCTGTGACACAGAAGTTTAGCCAGCTTGTCTGCACAGCACACCAGAGAAACTGGAGTCATCTCCTACCCACCCTCTCAAGTTGTGCCCATAGAAGAGCAAGCCTCCAGCTGTAGGTAGGACTGCAAGGGAGCAGGGCAACACAGCTTTCTGCACGTCTTCCTGCGCTGCAGAGCGTGTTAAACCAAACTCCCTATAAGTTCCCTAAGTGGGAACTCTCAGCAAGGATTCAACTTTCTCCAAAGCTCCCTCCAAGCCACTTGTTCTGACTGCAAGCATTCTGGAACACACCCTGGAAGTCTCCAAACCCCAGGCAGGAATCCCCAGCTCCAAGTCCCTCCCCTTAGCAAGGCCCGCCCCGTCCAGGCCGCGCCCCACGCCCCTCCTCCGGATCCTAGTTCCCTAGGATCTCCCCGTGTGCTCCCTCCACCCACAGCTCTCCCGAAGGCCCCCAGACCAGCATTACCTTGGTCCGGAGCTGTCCAGAGGTGGACACTTTGCGGATCAGCTTCTGGGGTCCCTCCTGCTCAGCTTCACTGTCGGACGAATCCTCTCCCGGTCCCGCAGCGATGGGAGAAACGGCGCCAGCCCCTGCGACAGCTCCTCCCGGAGGGTGGTGCTGGTTGCCGGCCCCGGCCATCCTCTCCGGCTCCTGCAGGGGACACAACAGTGCCCCGAGGGGCTGTGGTCAGTGCTGGGCTCTGCCGGAGCATCCCAGCCCCACGCCTAGCTGGCGCCATCTTCCGCGGTCCTGGCTTCATGGCTCAGGGGACCGAGGACCACACGCCGCCCCAGCGAGACCGCTGGGTCCTCTGCCCGCTTCACGCCTGCGCACCCAGACCGGGGATGTTCTGCTGACCCAGGTTACAGCCAGTACTGGAGAGGATGGAGGTCTCAATAAGGCTCGGACCACTTTTTCTCTTACCCCTTCTAGGGTCTGGGAGTCTAGAGGGAATAGAGGGCAGAATTGGGCAGGGGCGCACCAGCAGGTCGGACGGAGGTGATGCTCTTCCCCTGATTCTAGGCTTCAGACGTGAGGGGAAGGCTGGGGCGGGGGAAGGAAAGAGAACATGGAGTTTCCCTCTGTGCCCAGGGGTATACCCCTGAACACCGAATCTTCACACACTCGGGACTTGTGACACCATTTCAGCTCAGTAAAAGTTCCCTCTGCCCGGGTTACGGACTGGATCTCCGGACCCTCAGGACCCTCGGAGCCACTGAGCGGACCTTACCTCTCCCGCCTCTGCCAGGGAGTTGGGATGCTTTAGGCCTCCTCTACCCTGGTGGTTAGTTTTGGGCCCACCCCCATCCAGCACACACGGAAGAGAAGAGCATTTTCCGGGAGGTTCAGCTCGGCTCTGGGAACTTTTCGTTCAGAAAGAACGATTCCCTTTGGTTAACAGGAAGCCGGGAAGGGCGTGGAGAGAACGCAGAAACAAGAGAGGACATGCAGCCCAAGAAGACAATATGCTGAAATAAATGTATAAGCTGAAGCGCTAATCTAGAATGCCTGGAAGAATACATTCAACCATGTGAACAAAGAACTAAGCAAAGAAAATAAGTAATATATATATACACACACACATACATGTGGCATCACTCCACAGCCTGAACTAGAGCAGGAAGAGAGGGGATGCACAGGCTGTAGCTTCCTCTCTAGAGGCATCCCTTCCCTAGCCAGCTGCTTAAGGGCAGCCCCAAGGAAGAGCAACCTCTCTGCACTGAACGCACACTCAACTTCAAAAGTGTGTACGGCTGGGGGAAAGCAGAGGCAGAAGATACAAAATGACAAGTTTCCTGCAGTCAACCAAAGAGAACTTCCACACGGTATACCGTCTGCTCTGTTTCACAATTAAGCCCCTAGCCTACCCTGAGGGCTCTCTTTGATAATCCTTTTAGCCCTTGACCTTCAGGTTCCCTTCTTATTTGTCAGTTGGCCCTGCTCGTGAAAGTTCCTTGAAACTAAAATTCTACGTTGTCGTTTTCTTCCTCTAGGTGCAACTTTAAGCCCAACAATTATTCTGCTCTGTGTTAGGGCTTTGAGTTCTAAGACACTTTATACTAAAAATGAGAAACGCATTTAAATCCTTCAGCATAGAGAGAGTGCTACCGTATTTTACGTGAATACAAAGATGCCCCTCACACTTCAATGGGGTGAAATGGACTTCAAGAGTTCTTATGGCCCAATAAATCAAAATTCTATGTCTACAAGAACATACTACTGGGAAATCTTTAAGAGACAAAACAATAAATAATGGCCTTGGCTGGGGATATAAACCAATGCTGGAGTTCTTGCCTAGTGTACAGAGGCCCATCACAGCCAAAAACAAAATAATGTCCTTTTAATAACCTTTTTCTTGGTCTGGTTATTTGATCACAGTTAAGTCTAATGATTTGGCAACACATAGACCCTTAGTAAAGGGGTCTTTGCATAGTTCAGACTTTCCTTTTTAACGTATAAGACTTTGAGGTTACAAGCTGGGACCAAAGTAAAAAACATGTGATTACAATTCTAGTGTTCTCTTCACTATACTATATGTAGCTTAAGGTCAGTTTGGTCATTATTATGTACTCCAATCTTTACACATTAAGCTTTTAAGTGTTATACAACATTTTTCAGAATCCAGGCAAAGATGATTGAGGTAAAGGTGGTCTAACAGCCATTCCTGTTTTGTGATCCAAGAAGATGGATTACATTTGTCACTCTTTGAAAGGATGTTGCTTAGAGATAGTTTAAAACAGCGTCCCATCCAGGAGCTAGGCAATTAATTCCTCAAAGCGCAGGTATTTTTTTACTTATAAAGACTTGGCCTTGCATCTAGTTCTGCTCTAGACAGAGTCAGCAGCAAGTGTCTAAAGCTTGTAACTTTGTAAGCAGAGCCAGCCCAAGTCTAGTTCAGCTAAGTGACTATGTCTCTACATCATATGCAGCTGCAGAGGAAACCCAGGATGAAACACTGTAGACAAAGGAAGGAATGCCCTCTCATTTCCCACAAAAGGCAGCTCAGGAAAACCCCTGATGGAGAACCATCTCTCCTGGGAAACTTTCAATGAATTCCCAATGTAAAATATCTGACCTACTAACTGCTTCTCTGGTCCTAGGGTGAAATGTCCAAAATGCATATCTAATCTAACTGAAATGCACTTGACCTTTTCTTTGTTTAGGTTTGGTTTTGTTTGGGGGGGTTATTTATTTGGAGGGTGTTTTTGTTTGTTTGTTTGGGTTTTCGGTTTGTTTGTTTTGAGCTAGCCTTACAGCACACTTCAGGCTGGCCTGGAGCTCATTACACAGCCTAATCTGACTTTGAATTCATGGCAGTTCTCCTGCATTAGCCTCTATATCTCAAAATGGATACTGAAATTTTAAATATGTGGTATATTGCCTTATTTGATTTGTAAAAAGTTCCTTGACCTTTTTTTTAGTCTTTAGCCAATTATTTAGATTTTCAAATAATTTCTTCATGCTGCTTATGTATTTTTTTTTATTACTGTCACTTTGAGATCTTGGCAGGTGGTGTGGTACACACGACTTTAACCCCAGCAGTTAGGCTGTAGATGCAGGTGGGTCTCTGTAAATTCGAGGCCAGTCTGGTCCTCAGTTGCAGCATAAACTGCCAAGAGCTTGCAGTCAGCCTGCGTTATAGGCCATCTTCAGCAACTCGGCACAATCTGGTCTCCAAAGAACAACATGACAAAAATTCTACAGATGTTATAGTCATAATTAAATGGAAATGAGGTAAAGCTGGCCACTAGCTGGTGATCTACTTTATAACATATCATACTGCATTAGGAAAAAAGTACTAAGGAGATATAAATCAAAGCTAGACATGCGGATTAAAACTTTATGAACACTCTATTGCGATCCACAGAGGTATTTTCAATTAATCAACCACTAACAACAATCCAGATTGATAGTCACTTGGAGTGTTTAATCGCATGTCCTATGGTGTTACACTCAAATTTTGATATAATGTGATGAGAGTTACACGGCATACACTGAAGAACACAAGGAGGTACTTTAGAAAGCACGTTCTAGAACTCATGTTCCTGTTCAGTACTCTGCAGACTGAACAAGCACAGGCCTGGGAGGCTGCCGTGACTGCAATGTAGAACTATTTCCACAATTCACTATTTATTATGTATTCAGAACTTAACATTCGAAAGGTTTATCCTGTTGAAATTTTCTTAGTTGTTATCCAGATAATGAAACATTCCATGAGCAATGGTGCTGTAAATTATAGGAACACACTGTGGTCCTCGTACACAAGGCAAAACCTCTCATCCAGGCATAAAGGGTCAACTAACTGTGCCACCTCGTTTGTATTTTGGCCTTTTTGCTTAGAGACCCTTCCCTTTCTTCATGTCCATTAATTTTGGATTATGAGCAGGTATAATGTTAACTCATAATACTAACTGGTACAAATGCATTTGGAAATAAAAACCAACTTTAGGGAATAAAGCATATTCAAGCTTCCCTCCACTAAAAAAAAAAATGATATTTTGTAAATACTCCTACATTTTTAAACTGAGCTAGAATTCTAACTACCTACCTGCTACCCACTCCCACCCAAGATTAGAGACTGCTTGGCTAAATATCTTTTAGCCACTCATTCCCAACCGCAAAGTCCTTTGATTCTATTTATTTGTTCCTTTTAGTGAGACAAACCCAGGGTATTGCAGAGGCACTGCACTATCACTAACCTACATCCAGCCCCCAGTTACTTTCTCCAATTGATTTTTGATACAGAGTCTCACTATGTATCCCAGGCTGGCCCCAAACTCTGAGCCTTCACTGATTGGCTGTGATTACAGGTGTATAGTACCACACCCAGTTCCCCAAATACTCTTTGACTTGAAATTTAAGTGCTGCCCCTCTTGTCTATATTCCAAAGCTAGCATAAAAGAAAACAAAGAAACTGAAATGTCAGCATGTATCTTCTTTAAGTTCGATATTTAGCCAGAATATGCTAAATAAAGCTAATAATGAATCCGGGGAGAACTTAATAAATACATAACTTCATTTCACCCCTCACAGAGATAAAGTCATGAAATTCCGTTAGCTCCAGGCATAGTATACTCTAGCCAAGAAGTACTGTTCCTTTCCAGGTTGCCACATTAATCTCCAAAGAATCCTTTGCTTTTCTGTCTGAATAGTAAAAACCACACCATCATGGTTCTAAACTCCATTAGGAAAAAAAATGCATGCTGTTACATGCCATAATAATACAGCAATCCCACTTATTCAGCCAACACTCCCACATCTTTTTTATAAATGTAAATTTGCAAGTTTGTATGGTAAAATATTATATTGCCTACATTTAAATTTTAAAGGGACTTTTAAAGAACTCAGAACTGAAATCCAAGTGAAAACAGGTTTGTTTTCTTTGCTGTTGTTTCATTTTGTTTTAAGAGAGAAAGGATTTATTTTGACTCAGAGGATAAACTATCTTGGTGAGGACGGACTGGCAGCAGAGGCTTCCACCTGTGGTAGCCAGAGCATGCACCAGCTGCTTGTTCTATAGCACCTACAGGAATCGATGAGGAAAGTAGGTATCCTCAACTTGTCTGAGAGTCTGAGCACACACAAACTGGTCTTCAGGAAAACTGTGAGTCCAGTAATTGTGTGTGTGTGTGTGTGTGTGTGTGTGTGAAGAACGTGTGCACTTGCTTGACTGTATGTCATATAAATTCATTCTGAAGGAAGCCAGAATTCCCTTCATTCAGATTCTTGAGATCTGAATCAAACAAAGTTTGATCAAAGAACCTGATTTTTGACAACTCCGAGATGCCTAGAATCCTAGTACCTGGCAGGGGCAAGAGCCTGGGATGGAGTTCCAGGTCTGCCATAGTAATCGCAAACCAGACCGGAATACACTGTGAGACTCTGTCCCAAACACACAGAAACAAAACCGATTCTGATGAACCCAGTATGTCTTCAAAATATATTTAGATTAAATTAACAACTATCGATCCCTTTGCTCCACATGGCAGAACTATTTAACTTTTAAACATTTCCCCCCAATGCCTTTTCCTTTCTCTTGCATGCACTCCTTTTTGAGTAATGCAGGTAACTCAGCTTTCTTAAGAAATTATATAAATATTTCCTCTTAAAATGCTTAAATGTTGTAGTTATTATAGAAGGTCCAGAAGAAAATCACCAATGAGAAACGTTTTATGACACATACTTGAATAGGTTTCCTCTCTAAGCTTCCTGGGGGCAAAACTTGCCTAAGTGTTAGCAGCTTGCCCAACCATCACAGAATATGATAGGTGTCGGATAAAAATATCTGCTGAATAAATAAAATGCCTTAGCCATCTAAATATGCCTACTTTTAAAGAGCTCCACAGTCTAGCTAGTATCACCGCTCTCATATCTCTGAAAGTTTTAGTTTTGAAAGTTCATGGGACTGAATATTTTCTGTAAGTGTAAGAAAGCACTTTGGTTCTTACAACTTTTGATAAGAAAACAGAGGTCTCTAATTTTCTAACTGCAAAGTACTCCTGACATTCATCACCCCCAAAAAGAAAAAAAACAAGAAAGAAAGAAAAAAAAAACTACACATAACTCAGGGTTTCCCACGGTGACTGGTTTAGGCTTACAGGACTTCATACAGTAAAGTTCAAGAGAGGTCACTGGATTTAATTCCCAATGATCTTAAATGTCAAAACTGAATTGTATTTTTTAACCAAGAATAGCTTACTCCCTTAATGTGATGGCAATAGAACATGAGCAGATGGGGTACCTAACCTGCAAATTCACGAAAGCAAAAGCAGCTGCAGATGGATCAAAGTCGAAGGACACTCCTGAAAGGTCAGGAAGCAAGAAGCAGCGAAAGAAACCCTGGCAAAGGGGCTGGAAGTCTACAGGTCGGCAGAGGAGAAGCAAGCCTGACCTACAAGCTCTCAACAGGCAGAGGGCCCGCCTGAGCAGACTCAGGAAGTCCCTGGGAAAACATCATCGGAACAGCACCACAGCACGGATGAAGCTAGAAATCTTGGACCAGGCTTTAGAGACAGGTTCACAATGCCAACCAAAAAGGAGTAGCAAATACGCAGACACGGCATGCAGAGCCAAAATTCATTGCCCACTCAAGATTATAGGGATCTACGTGATACGGGTATTCCTGAGTGGTATCCCTGGGGGTTCTGTTTGAGATGCAAGAAATAAGTTAAAGGAGTTTAGGGAACAAATTCAAAGACCCTGACTCTCCTCATCTTCTCATACACAACACATGCACCACTCTGGGCCCCTAAAATGACTCAACCTTGGCGTGGCGTGTGCCGTGAAATCCAGGCAAAAGCGAAGTTGACTCGTCGCTGGATAACGAACCGAGACCCCTGACCCCAGAAACAGCCCGGGGTAACCGCGGGCACCAGAGTCGGAGGTGTGGTTCTGGGCTTCTGACTGCTACTCGCCTCCCCGGGTGGCTGTCTTAGGGAACCTGCGTGCCCAGGTGACTGGCAGGGCGCGGTCAAGAGGTGAGCCCCGTCTCTTCCCCGCGCCACCCGCTAACCGCTCGGGCCCCGCCACCTTCTCTCCCCGGGCTGCCGCTCCACACTCGGGAATGAAGTGCAAACTTGGGAAGCGGATGAAGCGCGGAAACGGTCCTCGAAGGACCGTCGCCAGATGCCTCTCGGGGAAGAGCTCCCAGCCGACCGGACAAAGGCGCTCCGGGCGGTGCGCGAGGAGGAGCCCGGGCGCCGGAGGAAGCGCTGCCCCGGCTGGGAAGCAGCTGGGGACCTCATCCCGGACCGCTTCCTGAACGGAACCCGGGCCGGGAGGGGGGAGCAAGGAGCAAGGACAAGCGGGAGGGATGGGCGCGGGCGCGGTACCCACCGGTTCCTCCCAGGCCGGGCTACGAGATCCGAGCGCGGGGCGCACGTGCTGCGGCTCCATCGCGCTGGCCCGCGCCCGTTGGCCGCCGGGGCGCACGGACACGGGCCCCCGCCGACGCCGCCGCTTGCCTGTTCCTCACTCGCTGTGATCGCTGTCGCTGCCGCCCCGGCTCCTGCCCGGAGCCAGCCACTGGCCCTCCCGCGCTCTCTGGCTTCCGCCGCGCTCTCCCGCCCCCGCACCGGTCCCTTCCTCCGCCGCCGCCTCCGCAGCCGCCTGCGTCCCGCTCCCTGGCGCGGCCGCGAGCGCTCAGCTCCTGGAGCAGCCGCCACCGCCGCCGCCTCCCACGGCCACAAAATCCGCCCCTCGCTCCTGTCTCCGCCCCGACTCCCTCCCCTTTCCTCCCTCCGCCTGCCCCTCCCCCAGCCGCCCCTCCCGGCGGGCGGCCCGGGATGCACGTGACCCCCCTGCTAGTCCTTATAAGGCGCGGAACCGAAAGCGGCCACCGGGTGGTCACGGGCACCGGGTGGTGGCGTCGTGGAGAGCGGTAGCCTCCCCAAGGGGCTTGGCTCGCCAGGAGCCTCGGGAAAAGTCTGGGCCGAGTGGTTATCGCCCGGGGAGCGCGTCCTGGCGTCCCTTTCCCTTGGTCTCCCTTGTCCCGGGTGACCATAGCCCCCGCCGGGCGCCTCCGGAGCTGAAGCTGGAGCAGTTCCCCAGGACAATACCCGGCTTCAACAGAGCGAGGCTGCGCTTCGCACCCCTGAGCAGCTCCCCCAAGCACCCCTGCCAGGGGTGGTTTCCTCTGAGCTGCTGGGATCACTGGCTGATTTGCCATCTGAAAGAGAGGTTAAGCTTGGGGAGTCCTGCTCTTACTCATTTTCTGTGGCTAAACGGTTTCGTGGGAAGAAAACCAGCTAAGGAGCCAGTCTGCGGTCCGCTGTGAGCGTTCCACTCGAATTAGGGGTCAGAGTTCGAAGAGAGACCTTAAATGTCAACTGTCTCCTCCTGCTGCTTTCAGAGAAAAAGAAAACGAAAATTGCAACCAGCCTTTCAAATCATCTTTACTGGCAGTGAAGACGGTTTTCATCTAGTTCCAGCACAGCAGTGACTGCATTTACATGGGTCATTTCTCTCATGGACTTTCAGGCTCCTGCCAGCATCCTCTCATGGCTTGTACTCTGGTAGACATGCATTCACACGTTTTGAAACCGAAAAATGAAAACACTTACCTGATCCAGCATGCTCCCACGTCATTCTAATTTCCAAGGCCAATATTCCACTGAGGCTACACTGATAAAGGTCGACTAAGGTCTATAGAGAGAGCTTAAACCGCTGGATGTTTTCCAACCCTCGCATTCTCTGACTTGACGGACTAGATTTGTATTCCGGAATCTCTCCTTTAAATTAGTCCTTGATACTTAGGTCTTCTTTCTTTCTGGCCATGTTCAGTGACCTCTTACCGCTGTGGTGCCGAGCTAGCCTGTCCTTCATTATTTCTAGTGAGGGTGGAGTAGAGTGGATGGTCTATCAAGTCCTGCCATCCTTTGCCTTTAGTTGCCGTCCGGATGATAACAACGCATAGATTTCCATCATTTCTGATCATGCTGCCTTCACCTCCTGAGCACTAGGGCCACAGCTGTACACTGGGGGAATGGGGGCTCAAACCCAGGGCTTCATTCAATCTACCTACTAAGTAAGCTGCATGCCCAGACCAGAAGCAAACTTTTTTTTCAAACCTATTTTTTTTAACTTTCATTTTTTACTTACATGTATGTGGCCGAGTGTGGATTTGTGCACACGCATTGCACAAGTTCTCATGGAGTCCAGAGACATCCAATCCCCCTGGAGATGGAGTTCCAAGCCACCTGGTGTGGGTGCTAGGGAATCAAACTTCCTGTCCTCTGCAAGAACAGCCTGTGCTCTTACTTAATCACTGAGCCATCTATCCAGCCCAGAAGCCAGCCAGCTTCCTAACCAGAAATCTCTACCTCTAT
>PVIH01001415.1:131923-170486 GCA_004025045.1 Sigmodon hispidus
GTTTCCCCCTCTCTCTCTCTCTCTCTCTCTCTCTCTCTCTCTCTCTCTCTCTCTCTCTCTCTCTCTCTCTCTGCCCCCCCCCACCGGCCTGGCTTAAGGGTCCTGGTTTCAGACTTCTGAAACTTTGCTATCTTATTAATTTTGAATGTTTTATTTGTGTGTGTGCCCATGCACCAGTGTGGAGGTCACAGAATAACTCTCAGACATTGTTCTCGCCTTCTACCATGAGTGCTAGGTATTGAGAGGCTGTCCCACACTGGGCCATCCCTCCAGCTCTGCTTCTTAGTTGTGTTGACTTTCAACTGTTTGTATGTCATCCCTCTTGCTCTGGCCAAAGTTGGCCTCCTGAAGAATAAGAGTCTAAGTCCTAAAATCTTCCCCAGTGCCTACTTCACCAATTCCTTCAAAGGCTCTGAATTCCTGACAGGCCACTTGTTTTTATGCTGTGCCCCCTTCTGGAATGTTCTTCCTCCTACTCAGCCTATAAAACACCTGTTCATCTTTCACTTTTCACCCTAAGGGTTACCTCCCTCATAAAAGTATTCTTGACTTTGCTGTGTGGTAAACACTGTCTGCTCCCTCTGCACTAACTGACTGTATGCCATCTCTGACTACCCTGACCTATCATAATGCCTTACAAGACTTTTAAAGCTAGTATTTACAGTACTAGCTTTAAAGCTAGTATTTACAGTACTAGTATTATCCTTGGTGGCAAATATTATAATTGACTTGTCCATCTCCCTGGCTCCGGTACAGTGTTCAACATGTGTTTCTCAGGTTTTGGAAAGAATTGTAATATAGTTTGAGGTATATTTTGAAGGCTCTTTAAAAAATGAGTTTTTCCAGCATTGTCTCATTTCATTGTCACGGTTCTCTATGAGATGTGCTAGTCCCTTTTCTGGGAAGCCACAACTGAGGCTGTCACAAGACTCAGGGGTAAAGGCTTTGACAAGCCTGACTTTCAGACCCCCAGATCCACCTAGTAGAAGGAGTAATCTTACTTGAAAAAGTTGTTGACACACACACACACACACACACACACACACACTCACACACTAATATTTTGAAAAGAGAACACACTAAAGCTGGAAAAGAAGAAAACAACTTGCCCAAGGCACTCCTGTGTAAATCCCAGAGCCAGGGTTATAATCCAGACTGCTTCTTTGTCTTGTCTTCATGTACAGCAGTTTCTATGGTCTGAATATTTACGTCTCCCCCAATCCCTGTGGAAGTCCCCACTTCCATGAGCACTAGAGAAGCGGTTTGGTCCTGATGGCAGACACTGTATGAATGGTATTGGTGTTTGGTAAAGAGGTTAGGGGCTGGAAAAATGGCTCTGTGGCTAAGAGCACTGACTGATCTTCCAGAGGTTCCAAATTCAGTTCCCAGCACCCATATCGGGCAGCCCACAGCTACCAGTACCGCCAGCTCCAGGGCAGCCAATGTGCTCTTCTGGCCTCAGCTACCTGCATAAACATGGTGCACATATAGGCAAACAGACACACGCATACACATAAAATAATTCAAAAAAATAAGAAAAGGAATGTCATATGGTTGGTCCTGTCACATTAAATTCTGTCATCTAGAATACAATGGTTTTTCTTTTGCTACTGATTACACAGTTTTAACTACTTTTTTTTTTTTTAAATTATTTGAAGTCATTGTGTTTTCAGGGTGTCTTATATATAAACACTTTGATCTCACCACTATCAGACCAGTCTGAAGTCCTGGCTTTTTAGCATCCTTTCTAAATCTATTGTCATCCACTGTGGGTATTAATGGGAGTAAAGGGCTCTGGGACAGCTTCATGCTGCTGCCCCTCCCCCACACTGGGAACAGTACACCTTAGTAGATTGTTGGGTGTGTCCCCTGTTACCACTGCCTCCCAAGGCTTTGCCCTTCTGCAGAGGAGGGAAGTGGTGTATGCCTTCGGGATCGGGAGGAAAGAGAGGTGGGGAGGGGCACATGCCTCATGGACCTCGAAAGACTGACATTGGCACAGGTATGGCTAACAGTGTTCTTTGCAGTTTCTGTCGCCAAAGGCCTGCCACTCTTCTGTTTTAATTTTCTCCTGGGCCTGAATTTCATTGGTTCTGGAATTTCACACTGGTTAACACCATTATTTGAGGTGACTAATCATCTTTTTGATATCTAGGGCTAGCAAGGAGAAGCCTACTCTCATTCTCATTAGATATCTCTGTCCAATAAATTTTCAGTTTGTATTTGGACTGGTTTGAATCTAAGTAGATTTGGGCTTTAGTTTTTTTTAAGAGCTTGATATTAATTTTACCCTAAAAACATCTTTAAATCTGAAAATATTTTATTTTTAAGTGTTGCTTTTCTTCAGTACTGCTCCATGCAACTTTTTTCTATTTTATGTTTCTATAACTCATACCAGATATGACTCAGAGCTTTTCATATTAAATCTTGATTGTGCTTCCATATTTCTCTTATTTGTTTTCTTTTTTTTTTTTTTTTTTTTTTTTTTTTTTTTTTTTTTTTTTTTTTTTTTTTTTTTTTTTTTTTTTTTTTTTTTTTTTTTTTTTTTTTTTTTTTTTTTTTTTTTTTTTTTTTTTTTTTTTTTTTTTTTTTTTTTTTTTTTTTTTTTTTTTTTTTTTTTTTTTTTTTTTTGGTGGAGATAAGATTTGGCTATGTATCCCTGGCCTCCCCCTCTCTACAAAGACCAGTCTGGCTCCAAACTTACTTACGGCAATCCTCCTGTCTCATCCTCTTAAGTGCTCTATTTGGCTTGCCCCAGGACCACTTCGTTTTCATTTCATTCTTTTTAAAAGTCATTGGTTCTTTTTTCTGATTTGTTTTTCCTTTATCTTATTTATCCTATTAACCTCCTGTTTTGATTGTTGTTGTTATTTTGAGACAGGGTCTCTCTACATAGTGACTACTGGCCTGCCCCTCACTCACAGGGTTAGGTTAGGGTTAGACTTCAGATTCATAGAAATCTGCCTCCCAAGTGCTGGGACTAAAGGCATGTGCCACCACGCCTAGCATGTCATTAAACATTTGAAGCACATTTCTTTAGAAATGTTTCTTTTATTTATAGTTGCCAGAATAAATCCTCCTGTTTGTGCACATATGGGCTATATTTGAATCAGCTTGTTTATCTTACATGCTTGTAGGGTTTGGTATTGGTTTATTGTTTGTTTACTTGCTTTAGGCGGGTTAAAGTATACATTATGAAGGTGTCTAACCAGGAGGAGCTGATTTGATTTCGCCAGTGCCTGATAGATTTCCCTGGCTCACTGGTGTTTGTAGTTCTTAATGCTGCCAGACTCAAGTAGCTGAAGACTGGTCCAGCCTAGAGCTTCTGAGATATCTATATCACCAAGGCCTTTTAATTACCCATCCCATCATTCTGGCTTCACAATAGTTAAATGGATCTTTTTTTTTTCTTTACACATAAGGTCAGGTGTCCCAAGGTGAATGTTGACAGAGAAAGAGATGCAAACTGTGTCCTTTCTGTGAAATCTCCTCAGAAGTCATACAGCTTCACTGTCACCAAATGAATTAGCTAAACCTGTCACAAAACCCTTTCCAGACTAAAGGGGCCAGAAGATAGACCCTTCAAAAACATTGCAAAATGAACATGTAAATAAGACACACACACTATATGTATATATACATATATACACACATACATATATATTATATAATTGTGAAGTAGTCTTTGGAACAATCAACCACAGTGCTCTCTATATTGATAAATTTTGGTGTTGATGCTCTAGGTAGAGTCTATTCTTTGTATAGATTATAAATTTAGGCTATTTCATCCCTCTCATGTCACACCTGGAGAACATAGTGAGTGCAGCCCTCCCGAATAAAGACATGTGCAGCCCAGTGGTTTCTACTGTTCCAGCTAGACCTCAGTGGAACACACACTGGAGACTTAACACTTTCCCACGGCGATAATCTGATAAAGACTTTCACATGAGGACTGCCCTTGAAGCTCATCAACCGTCTACATCTTAGTAATAATACATCTGAAGCAAGAGATGGGGATTCTGGTCTCGGTTCTGATTTATAAAGCTCCTGTGGAGCATGCAAAAGAAGATCAGCTACATATACCTTAGTCATGTGGGCTAAGATCATTCCTGTGACCTTCCTGAGAATGGCCTTCATGGAGTGGAATGGAGTGATGTGCTTTTTCTTCTGTCTGTCTTCCCAGGTGCTGGGATTACAGGTAAGTCACCCCACCTGTACCAGATGCATTGTGTTACTTACAGCTCAATGTGCAAATGCTACAGGTAATCTTATTTTTCTCTATGGTCCTCATCTCACATAATATCAAGAGAAAAAAAAACTAAAAAGAAATCATTGGAAAGTTTCCATGCCCCAATGTTGAGCCTCTCTGCCAATGCAGTAAATCAGATCAGGCCAAATTAATAAATCCGAGTTTAATCTGAACAGAGCATTCCTGGGTAGAGCATTCCTGAAACTATGAGAGGAACCAGGAGGGGGAGTCTGTGGGCCAGACCTTAAATACCCTCCAGGGGTGGAGCCACACTGCTTGGCTGTCTTCCTTTGGGTGGAGTCTGGAGAGGGTAGTTCCAGGAGAGATCCCCAATATTTTAAAAATTAAGCTTGGCTATTTCCCAGTATAAATGCTAAAAAAAATACACTTAAGTGAAAAGCAGATTTTTCTTAAGCACAGGGTAGGGTGGGTGAGATGGCTCAGTGAGCAGGCAAAGGCACTGGCCACACAGTGTCAGTTAGAACCTAAATGCACATAATGGGGGAGGGGAGAAGTAACTGCAGAGCTGTGTCCTGACCACCCCCTGTGCAGGGTGGCACACGAACACACATCAATAAGAATATTGTCATTATGCCTTTATTTCTCTGTACAGTATTTGTTACTTAGGAGACAAGAAACTGATTAATAATTGCTTATGATTAGGCTAACAAAGAGAACTGCATAGAAAAATATATGAAAAAAGATATTTCAGAACTTTTGGAGCTGATTGTTAATGATGCACGCATGAATTCTACAGAAAGAAGGGTAAACAATTGAGCCTAAAATTAATATAAAATGAGACAAGTTTTATTTATTTATTGGGGTGGGGGTTCATGACAGGGTTTCATGGTTTTTCTTTGTGGGTGCCTTGCAATCCTGAAATCATTCTGTAGACCGGACTACCTCCAACTCACTGAGATCAGCCTGCCTCTGCCTCCCAAGTGCTGGGGTTAAAGGTGTGTGTCACCATCACCCAACAATAGATTTAACTGTAATTCAAGAAATGGCACATTCAGGGCTGGGGAGATGACTCCGGGATTAAGAGTACTGGCTATCTCTCAGAGGATCCAAGTGGGGCTCCCAGCACCCACCCAACAGCTAACACCTCTCCGTAACTCCAATTTCACAGAGTCTGACAATCTTTTCTGGCCTCTGTGAACACATTTGTGGTGCAAAGGCCTATTTTGCTGGCAAAACCCTCATAACACATACAATAAAAACAAGTTTAAAAATAAGTTTAAAGGGGCTGGAGAGATGGCTCAGCGGTTAAGAGCACCGTCTGCTCTTTCAGAGGACCCGGGTTCGATTCCCAGCACCCACATGGCAGCTCACAACTGTCTGTAGTTCCAGTTCCAGGCAAACACCAAGGCAAATAAATAAATAAATAAAGTTTTTTTTTTTTTAAAAAAAAAAAAAATAAGTTTAAAAAGAAATGGAAAATGAGAGGATACCTCCACATGTGCAGAAGAAAAATGGGAAGGCTTTTATGGTTCTCTGAGAATACAGCATCAGCAGAATCCTCTAGACAGTGGTAGGACCCAGCCACTTCAAATTCCAGCTGAGGCGTCTAAATCCTAGAGACAGTACTGGCAAGAACTGAGTAGAGAGAATTGGTCCATAGCCATGTGCTGGGACTCGGGAGAGTAGCCATGATGGGAGCTTGATGGTGGGTGGAGGCAGCTCAGTATCTAGCATGACAAACTCCGGGGAGAAAAGAGTGCTGAAAACCAAAGAGGGCGGGGATTGCAGGGGTCTGTGTAGGCCTGTGAGACCTGAGGGCTGGAGAAGGAACTTCAGCAAATGCCTCCAGTTAAAGGCCTAATGCTGGTCAGTGGTGCTGTCGGGAAGGGCTAGGATAATTTTTCTTTTGATGAACTATCAAAGAAGAAATGAAGGGGAGGTGTATCATTTAGGTACAACAATTTTTCATAGAAAAAGCATAGATGTTTGCTGTTAAAATGAACTGTGCCCAAATTCCTACTTTTGAGGCCTTGGGAGAATCATTTTTTCCAATTTTAGATGAACATAATATAGTCAGGCATCGTGGTCTATAAATCCCAGCATGTGGCAGATGAAACTGAATTTGCAAGTTCCAGGCCACCCTGTGCTACAAAGTAATGACAATGACAAAGGAAGACACAGTGTGACGCTGGCACCTGAGAAGCTCCTTCCAGAGACTTCTACTCAACTGAAACTGGGGATCGTACCACAGAGAAGAACCTAGGATGAGTTTTTATGAAGCAACATTGGAGTTTATCGAAAACAAGGTTTTAAGATAGAGAGAATAGTTACACACAACCAAGGTACCTATCTAGTTACATTTTTATTGCTATGAAGAGACGCCATGACCAAGGCAACTTGTAGAAGAAAAACCTTCCTGGGTTTTGTGGTTGCAGGGGTTAGTCCATGGCCATGATGGTGGAGACCATGGCAGCAGGTGGGGAGGCGTGGTGCTGGAACAGTAGCTGAGATCATACATCTGATCTATGACCAGGAGGAAGAAAGGGCTAACTGGAAATGTTGCAACCATTTGAAACCTCACAGCTCAACCCCACTGACACACTTCCTCCAACAAGATTCCTCCTAATCCTTCCCAAACTGAGGACTGAGTATTAAAACTTGTAGGGTCATTCCCATTCAGACCACCACAGGCCTCAAGAAAGAAGGTCACACACACACACACACACACACACACACACACACACACACACACACACAACACACACATCACAAGGAGTATTGGTGACTTTTTTTTTTTTTTTTGGAAAACAAGGTTTTCTGTAGCTCAGTCTGGTCTCAAGCTTGCCATGAGGCCGAGGGTGGTAACTTCTGTCTCTATTTCCCTGTGTCAGGTAGCTCAGGCTAGCCTTAGACTTACAGTCTTTCTACTTTCCCTACCTTTAAGTCACATCTGACTTTTAAAACTCTTCTGTGGTAAATGAGATTATAAAATTATCGTTCATGTTTAAAGGCTGGTGAGAGAAACACAGGTCACAAAAGGTTGAAGGAATTCATATCCTACTTAGGTCACAGTGTCGAAGTCATTTGGTGTGTGTATACCAGTATGTGGATGCATGTGTGCAGAGACCAGAAGACAGTGTAGGGTGGCATTCCTCAGGCACCATCTTGCTGGTGTTTTAGACAGGACCCTCACTGCCCTGGATCAGGCTTATCAGGCTAGACTGGCAGGCCAACAAGGCTCACAGCCCCACAGCACCCATCCCTTTTTAACACAGATTTGGGGTACCCAGCTCTGACCCTTCTGCCTGCAACACCAGTGCTCTAGGGACTGAGCGAGCGCCCCAGCCCATCCCAGGTGCTTCAGCTGGAAACATGGCTCATAACTTTGTGAGATTTTCTCAGAAAATGAATTATAGTCTTTTGCAAGCAATCTGGTCTCGGTCACCAAGGCATATAAACCAGACTTCAAGACTGAAGAGATTCTTTTGTCTCATGGCCCCTGGCCTTTCTGTTTTCCCTCAATGACACCCGTTGCAGAATGGGGATGATGGAACAGTGTGCGAAGATTGCCTAGTCCAGACTAAGGGCTCCAGAATTAAAGAAAAGGGAGAACGCTTTAGTTGGGGTTTCTATTGCTGCAACAAAACACCATGCTCCCAAAGAAAGTTGGAATGGAAAAGGTTAATTTTTTCTTACACATCACTCACTGTTCATCATCAGAGGACGTCAGGATAGAAACTCAAACAAGACAGGAACCTGGAGGCAAGAGCTGATACAGAGGCCATGGAGGGGTGCTGGTTACTGGCTTGTTCCCCATGGCTTGATCAGCCTGCTTTCTACCACCAGCCTAGGGATAACACCACCCACAATGGACTGTGCCCTCCTCCATCAATCTCTAAGAAAATGCTTTACAGGCTTTATCTATAGCCTGATCTTATGGAGGCATTATTTTAAGTTGAGATTTGTTGTGGAATAATCTTTTTCTACATTGTGAAGATGTTTTTGCCAAGGTGCCCTATGATTGGTATAATAAAAAGCTAAATGGCCGTTAGCTAGGCAGGATATATTTATTAGTGAGAGAGACAGACAGAGAGGAAGAAAAGGGCAGAGTTGCCAGCAGTTGCAGAGGAAGCAAGACATGCTAGGTGAAAGCTGTTAGTTTTGCATGTGAGATCAGACACACACACACACACACACACACACACACACACACACACACACACACACACCCAGTAGAGTTGCCAGGCAAATACAGGAGCAGAAAAGTAAATGAGAGAAAAGACAGACTGCCACAAGGCATCTTTTAAGAGAACAGGTAAGAAAGGATTTATGTAGCCATGCCCAGGGGCGTGCCCTCCGTACTCAGCGAGTTCTGCTGGTGCCATGCTGGCTTTACCACCTGACCGCTACACGCCAGAAATTATCTCACCGGGCGCCATGTTGGATTCACCACGTGGCTTGCCAGGAATCCTTACAAAAGTCGTGAGCCATAAGTCAACATGTAGATTGGAAAAAAAGGAAAGGGGATTAATTTTGGTTGTAAAATCTAGTTAGTAACAAACCTAAGCTACTGGCTGATCTTTTATAATAAGAAAGCTCCATTTGTGCTTATTTGGGAGCTGGCTGACAGGACGGAAAAAGGCATCTACAGAGGCTCCCCCATTTCAGATAACTTTAGTTTGTATCAAGTTGGCGTAAAACTAGCCAGGAGAGATTGTTAACTTTTTGTCACACAGATTAGCTGGAAGTGGTACTCTTCATGACAAATGAAGGTAGTCATATACTGTTTGAAATTGTAATGAGAAAGCCATAGATTGACAATTCCCACAGAAAGCTCCATTTTAAAAGAACTGAAGAGAGTAAACTTAGTTCAAGAAACTAAGTTTTGTATTCTAGTAGCCATAGAGATAAAATAGAGTTCAGTTTCACATTCCTGGCAGGGGCTTGCCCAGTTGTTGGAGAGAATGAACTAAATGCTAAGGACACCTGGATGATCCAACTCTCAGGCAGTAAAAACCTGCCAGCCACACCATCCAGGTGGGGTCCAGGAATGTTAAACTGTAAAAAGTCCCTAAGCATGAGTTCATTCACAGCACAGCTGTGCCCTTGACCCCAAGTAACTCTGCCTCGTGGTCTTTGCCTATAAAAAGCTTGTGCAACTTGGGGTGCTTAGCTCTTCCCTGCACCGCTCATGGGGTGCGGTGTAGAGAACAAGCTCCCTGCCTAGGCTTGTGTTGTGCTGACAATAAACCTTGCTGTTGCATTCTGGACATCTGTCTCCGGTGGTCTCTCTGGGTAATTGAGACTCTGGAATTACAGAACAACTTGGGAATTGTCACAACAACCATGTGATATTATCATTATCCTTGGTTACAGGATAAGATATTAGAGTTTGGGAATCAGGAAGTATATCCAGGGTCACAGCACTTAAAACACAGTGCTGGCTTATGGAAATTTCTGTATGTAGAGACCTCATGAAAGAGAAAGAATCAGGAAAGAAGCCATATATTAGGGGTAAGGATTCCTGGCCCATGGGAGCTACAAGGCAAATGTATTGTTCCAACATGGCGCCATCAGAACAGGTAGCGTGTTGAGGGCACGCCCCTTTCATCCACATGCATGATCAGGCACAGCTATGTAAACCCAAGCACACCCACACCCTTATGATAAAAAGACCCATGTGTTCTCTTTTCCCTTTTGTCCGCATCTTCTCTTCCTGCAAGCTTCTTAAATAAACTCTAGCCTGGGTTATTGGTAGTGTGATTTGTTCCCCAAATGCATTAACAACAGTAGGTCCATGGCTAATCTCAGCACAGAGGAAGCTAAGGCAGCAAGATCATGAGTTCAAAGCCATCCTGGGTTACATAGGTGAGACCTTTTCTCAAAATAGAGGGAGAGATGGGAGTCATGAGAGGTTCAGAGAAAGGACAGAGAGTGGAGGACATATGGATGCCTTGGGTGGTGGGATTACTGCAGGGATGACCCCTTAGCAATGTAGAGAAGCAAGTGTTGTTTACAAAACAAAGTGAGAAAGAAAACCACAACTCCAGAGAGGACACCAAAACAGGGAGTGTCATTCACACAGGTTAAGAAAGATCTAAAGAAAACTGTTTCATCAGAGCCAAGAATAGAAAGACAAGGAAGACACACGTGTCATGCTCTAAATGTCAACAGTTGTCAGGACGGAGACTGGAATCCAGGTCTAACTCCTGTTTCTCTGTGGTTGCCTCGGGATACAGCCCCTACCTTCAGAACAAAGGTCTTAAATTGGCCAAGTTCAGCCTGTTCCTCTTTTCCAAGTCTCTTACACAGGACACCGCCTTTCTAGGACTCTCCTTTATGCTGGTCCCCTGACTCTGTTCCCTGTGCCACTGTTTTCCTGTGCACAGGGTCTGGCAGGTCCTCCTGGCATATTCCTTTCTCTCCTTTACTTCTTTGCCTGTTTAACCTGGATGGGAACCTGAGAAGCCATCAACAGATGGGCAGTAACATGACCTGACCCAATTGGCATTTCTTCTCACCTCTGTTACACATAGGTTCCAGCTGTCCTAGAGCCCAGGACTAAGCTGCCTGGCATGTCATCTGTTCTGTTCCGATTGCTTCACCCCAGCAGCCTGCACCCCTAGAACACTCTGGCAGACAGTATACTTAGCGGAGCTAACAGCAGGCTGGGATATGTAAGGTTGAGGACATTCTTCCTGGTGGAGAGTGAGCACTGTGCCCACCACAGTAAGCTAAGGAGGACATCAGAGTGTCATTGACTTGGGCTGTCAAAATCATTTCATTGCGTTTCTGCTTTTTTGAGACATTGAGAAAGTGCCTGAACATCTTAAAGTATGTGAAGACCAGTAAAAAGTTCTCAAACACCTTAACTTTATGGGAATCATTAACTTGCCTTGCTCAGAAGTTGTCCCCAACAATTTTCATGGCTTGTTCTTCCTCGTAGGATGAGAAACTTTGGGACTAAGACAAACTGTGATGCTGAGACTAACGTGGTCATTCACGTGTATGAGGGTTTGGCTTGCATCTATGTCTACATATGTACATGTGTGCCTGGTTGTGAGCTACCATGTTGGTACTGGGATTTAAACCTGGGGTCTCTGGAAGAACAGTCAATGCTCTTAACTTTTGAGCCAACTCTGCAGTCCCATTTTTTCCCATAATTTAAAAAATTGTGTTAAAGGAGTTGGGCTTGGTATCATATACCTTTAATCTGAACATTCTTGAGGCAGAGGTAGGTGGATCTCTATGAATCTGAGGCCATTCTGGACTACATAGTGAGTTTCAGGCTATTCACGGCTACATTGTGAGACCTGTGTCAGGAAGAAAGGGCTGGGGGGAGAAGAAAAGGAGGACCAGGAAGATGAAGAGATAATAGGAGCAGTGTTTGGGGGACCAAGTCTTATCAAGCACCTGGGTTGGCCTTGAATATGTGATGCTCCTGGTTCAGTCTCCTTGCCAACCAGGCTTGGCAGCTGTATACTTCTGTGGTACAGTGGCTCCCAGGATACAGAGAACAGTCGTCTCAGGGGTAAAACCCCTAATTCTTTATAAATACCAAAAGGTTGGGGCTGGAGAGATGGCTCAGAGGTTAAGAGCACTGACTGTTCTTCCAGAGGACCTGAGTTCAATTCCCAGCAACCACATGGTACCTCACAACTATTTATGATGATATCTGGTACCCTCTTTTGTATACTGTAATCATAATAAATAAATCTTAAAATAAATAAATAAATACATAAATAAATAAATACCAAAAGGTCAAAGAGAGCTCTTCTATTTCTTTCAAGTAGCAATATACTAAAAAATACTAATTTTAATGTGTAATATTTATATTATATAATATATAATTTTACTTATACAAATATAAAAATGTGATATGATTATTGATCACAGTATGGAGTGTTGAATGTAAGGAAGGGCACAATGAGCCCACTGAACTGGATTCCCTGTACTGTAGAAAGAAAAAAAGATTTATGGGGATCCAACTGCCAAGACTCTGGGGGGGAGGGGAGCAAAATGGCAAAGAGGAGCAGATTTTATATGACTGTCAGGAGGGCGGGGGATTTGAGCAGAGACAGGCTGTCAGGATCGACAACCAGATGCCTTTGCCTGATGTAGTTGCCCTTTGGGGTCAGATAAAAAGGAAGTTTCTAGCAATAAACTGAGAATGTATTGGGGGAGGGGCTTCAGAGAGCAGCAAAGACTGTTCCCATCTTTAAAGTAATAGTAACAGTGAGTATCAAACTCATCACTTGATCTTCATAAGTTTCAGCAGCCCCGTGAAGCTTTGGACAACTTACTCTTTTCCATCTTTAATACCTTGATATTACATCTTCAAAACTAAGGTGTGTAGGCACCATTTTAAAAGAACTACCATTTTCGTTTCTCTTTTTCTCTCCTCCGACCCCCACCCCACCCCTCTGTTTCTGTCTTTATGGGAAAGGGATGGAGAATCCCAGAAGGGATGTTGAAGAGGGAAGGCATTTTGAGTGAACGTGGATGTCTCTGACTAACCAGTTTAGCTTCTAAAAAGGTCTAGAAATAACAGTTTCTCCAGGGTGGAGTGCGGAAGGCATGCCAGGGCAGGCTTCACCATTTGGGGATGGTTTGGGGGATGGGGCTGGGGACTGGAGTCAAACATGATGTTTTTGTTCTTGGATTTTTTTTTTTTTTTTTAAGTAACTGCTTTGCCTAAGGAAATGAAAAGACTAAACAATTGCTGACTCAAAGCAGCTCATTGTTAAAGCAGGATATTCTAGCCTCACAGCCCATAAATTATATTATCTATAACTAGACATCAAATGAATATGCATACCAAATGAACGTTTCCTAAAGAGAAATTTCTCATTGGAATTAGTGACTAGACCGCAGAATTAGTCATGCTGTTAAATTTGTTTAAGCATCTCATTAACAAGATTGAAGCTTTCCAAAAGCTTAGGGTGAAGGTAAAGGGTCATTAACATTAAATACATATAAAAATGATTTATAAAATGAATATATTAACTATTTCTTGTTGGTATTAAAATAATAGCAGGCTGGGTTTCTATGACCTGTTAGGGGCCGCCCTCCCCAAGATTCTCCTAAGATAGGGAGCAAACAGAAAGAAGCCTTGAGTCTCTGGACTGTCTTGGGGACAGTGCTTTGATGCACTAGCTGAGCTAGGCTGGACTGGGCTACGACTAGCTATCCTTGCTCTCTCTGTCTTGGAAGTAAAATCTTTCTTTGACTATCCCAATCATAAAAGAGCAGCCCCCAAACCATAGTCACCAACTCCACTGTCTTCCCCCTGTGATCTCTGTACCCTACTCATCACAAAGTCTCTTTGCATCCATAGCAGCCAGGCTTTCAAAGGTCACCAGCATCCTTCTGATTGCTAGACCCAGTGATACTTCTCAGTGCTCAAATTATGTGACCTTTCTGCAATAGAAAGTGTTCTTGCCCTTGACCATTCCTCTTTGGAATATTTTCTTCTCCCGATCTCTCTGTTTACAAAGAGCAGGGAGATTGTAGCCATCTCCTCTTCTTCCTTCCTCATTGGTGTCCTTCACTGACCCCTCAACTCAACCTTTGAAGATTGATGTGACCCAATGCCAGAGTTCCCGCCCTGTCTCTTCACTGTCTACTCTTCTGGGTTCGCTCATTGTCTGCAGCTGTACTAAAACTTGATGTTAATGTGACCTATGTTTCCAATCCTGTTTTCTTCATTCTCTTTCCTCAGATATTTGATGAAAACAAGAGACAGAAACTGGTCTGGCAGTTAAGAGATAGGAGGCAGGAAATGTTCTTGATTTTTGTCTTGGCCAGAAAGGGGCTTTGGTTCCTGCTCTGAGATCTTATCTATGGTCTCCTTTATATACCTACGTGAGCACCACTACCTGGGAGCTGTATGTAAGGATGTGACTGAAGTTGAGGCAGGTAGACACAGAGTTGGTAAGCCGACTGGACAGGCCAGTTTGTCTCCCTGTGCCTCACTAGACTCCTGTCAAAATCCATTAACAGGCTCCCAGGCCAGGAGCTCAAAGGCAACTCATTTCCAGGGATCTGCTCCTGCCACCCAGGAGCTCTGATTGCTAGCACTGTTGACCTGTGAGCCTATAATAAGTCCTTCCTAATAATCGCCCTCTGTGGTCTGTGAATCTCATTCTTTGGATTTATGAGAGAAGAACTCCGGAAGTCACTGATTCACCTAGCATTCACCTCTCCGAGCTTTGTATGCCTAAGCTGAGAAAGCCTCCCGTGCTCTCAAGGACCCTTGCTTTTCCCCTGGTTTTTGTGACATCTTTAGTAAGCCAATAGGAACTTCAATTTAGCATACCTTAGTAGATATCCCCACAACTCATTTCTCAATCTCCCCAAACATCAGGCTGGTGAGGTAACTAAGCAAGGGAGGCACTTGCCATCAAGCCTAGAGTCCTGAGTTCAATCCCTGGAAACTACATTCTCACAGTTTATCTGACCTCCACACAAGAACTGTCACGCATGCACACACATATACACTTTAAAATTATCAATACTCTCAATATTCACACAACAACAACTCAAGTCAGAGACCTAAAATCAATACCCTTTTATCTTCAATCCCTACATCCATTCTGAGGTGGGTTGCACAGGTGTAGGAAACAAGGCACAATACATAGTGCCTCGAAGCTTGTGTGGCCTCAGAGCTGTGGTGCAGCAAGGGCATCCCAAACCATCTGGCAGTAACATAGCTGACCAGACAGCCTCACTGCCCTTGGCTTTATTATAACGAGATCTCCCTATCATTAGCTTTGCAAAGTTGCCTTCTCTCATCTCTCATCAAATACATTCCATCTGAAAATCCTATGGGAGGACTTTAGAGAATTCTACTTTTGAGAATTCAGCTGACATGACCTTTCCCAGATAGCTAACCTACTTCCAGGAAACTCAGACCTATTCCTGAAATTCCACACCTTCCCTTGTCTGTCTCCTTGATGCAATAATAATCCTCTTTCCATTAAAGTTTGTCCCCAGGTTCCCAACAGCATCACTCTGAGATGTGATATAGTTCACCCTGCTATAAAATGTCCTCTTGACTCCTTATTTTGTGTTGAATCTGAATTCTTTGTCTTGTAGTGACAAAATCTGGAACCATTAGTTGAAGGCATTAGTCTGGTATCCCTGAGACTGCCCAGACTTCACTGGAGGCAATAAAGTCATCAGTAAATGTTACCAACTTTATCTCCAAATTGTGTCTAGCCACTCCGATGCTCTCGCACTCCATTCTGTTCTCATGAACTAATGTGTCTGCTCCCACTATTATCTGCCCCCTTAAAAATCCATGATCTATGTGTCAGTCTGTCTGTATAGCCATTTCACTGTGCCAACAAAGGATGGAGTCAGAGACTGGTTCACCAGGATTAGCCATAGAGTTCTTGGAGGATTTAGGAGGCAGATAGAGAGGACAGGAGGTGAGGAGGAATCTGGGGGTATTCTGCTGCTGGAGAATGGTTCAACCAATCACTCTTCTTTCCTTGGACTTTTTTCAGGTCTTTATCTCAATTCTGATTCCCGAATTTTTATTATACGAGAACAAATTAGGTAATCGTTACATGTAGCAGCCACACCAGAGACACAGCAGCTTTTATAAAAGGAAATATTTAATCGGGGCTGGCTTACAGGTTCAGAGTTTGAGTTCATAATCATCATGGCAGGGACCATGGTGGTACACAGGCAGACATGGTGATATGGATTGGCAGGTAGCAAAGAGAGTGAGCCATGGCAGGGGGGGGGAGGGGGGGCTGGCTTGAGCTTCAGAAAGCTCAAAGCCCACTGGCAGTGACACACTTCCTCCAACAAGGGCACACCTCCTAATAGTGCCACTCCCTAGGACCCTATGGGAACCATTTTTATCCAAATCACCACCACAGTTAGAGCAAAATTTTAAAGGCATAAATTACATCATTGTCAGTTGTCTGACATTTACTAACATTAGCATTTACTAATCACTTAATGTTTCTGAGATCATCTGGAATTCTTCCATTGTAATATTCTCCAGATCTGTCATGCTCTGTCCCTACCTTCTGTGACCTTATCGCACACATTCCCCATTCCCTGTTCCCTAATCACAGTGGCCTTTATGGTCTGCACACATGCCAAACACCTTCCTGTCCCACATGTGGTACAAGCTGTTTCCTTCCTCAGCCTCACAGGGTTGCTCCTTCCCATTTAGCATCATCTCCCTAAGAAGCTGTCTCTAACACTCCAAATCACTCATTCTCCACCACCCATCTCTTTTTATACTCCATACTATCTAATACTACGTTATCTTCTTGCTTATTCATTAGAACAGCTTATTCCAGTGCAGAATGTAACCATCATATCAACAAATGCCTGGCTTCGTTCACTGCATAATCCTCAGCGATTCAGCCTAGCGTTATTTCAACCATTGCTTAAAATGTGTGTGTATGTGTGTGTGTGTGTGTGTGTGTGTGTGTGTGTGTGTGTGTGTATGTACACCAGAACAACTCTGGAGCCAGCTATGAGGACTGCTATATTTTACAAATTAGGAAAATATAACCAGGAGATGCCTTAGGATGTACAGCTGAGATTTCATCCAGGCAGCCTACGTCTAGCATCCCTGCAGCTACTCACGGCAGTACACTGCTGTGTACTGTGTCCAGACTTTCCGGATCAAGAAAGGAAACTCAGGTCTATCAATATACTCAGAAGACAGAGACAACAGGGGAAGTGGAAAGAGTGTAATAACATTAAAAGGCTGTGAGTGGCGGTGAACTGTAGGGGATGGATCTCTGTGATGACCATAGCCACAAGAAGGCAGTTTGGGTCAACACAAATAAGTAACCAGTATTGTTTGAAACTTGGGGAATCTGACTCTAGATAGTTTATTCTAGGCATTTTTAAGCATAGCACAATTTAGTGAAGACTTTCCTGGTATCTTAGTTAGGATTTCCAATACTGTAAAGAAACATCATGTCCAAAAGCAAATTGAGCAGGAAAGGATTTATTAGGCTTATACTTTAACATCACTGTTGATCATCACAGGAATTCAGGATAGGAACTCAAACAGGGCAGGAACCTGGAGGCAGGAGCTGATGCAGAGGCCAGGGAGGGGTGCTATGTACTGACTTGCCCATCATGTCTTGCTCACCCTACTTTCATATAGAACCCAGGACCACCAGCCCAGGGATGGCACCACCCACAGTGGACTGGGCCCTTCCCCACCAATAATCAATTAGAGAAATGCCCTACCGGCTTGCCTACAGACTGATTTTATGGAGGCATCTTCTCAACTGTGGTTTCCTCCCTTCAAATGACTTCAGTTGGTGTCAAGTTGACACAAAACTATGCAGCATACCTGAGGATGATGAATACAATCCTGTGTGTACAGTAAAACATACATAAATCTCCTTGAGGAACAAAGTCAGCTAAATAAAGATCAGTCATGACTACACTGAAACACTTTATAAATTACACATGACACCTTCCATAAAGATTGGTTCTATAGATTGACTGATGAAAACAAGGTTATGATTGGGGTCTGGGGGAGGGTCCAGTGTGGTCTCTTACTTCATAAACAGTACAATAATGGCCAAACTAGAATGCTCAGCCATTCCCAGCCTTCTGGGTAGATAATAGGTTGCTCATTTCTTCCCTTGAAAGACAACCACATGAGCTGACAGGTTCCCCTAGTGCCTATCTGTAAACATAAGGACCTCCGTGTCTCCTACAGTGTATGTCTATAACCTCATCACTTAGGAGGTTGAAGAAGGAATCTCGTGAATTTGAGGCCATCTTGGACTACATCATTCTGAGTGTGCTTTAAAAAAATACCCCAAGTGCACAGACAGGTATTTGTCTACCCTTACCATATTTGAACCCCAATAGGGATAGAAACATGAGAACAAGTGACGGCATTCCATTGGGAGAGCTCCATGCTGTACACCTGAGCATTTACCCAGGTGAATCCCTAGGACCCATGATGAATTGGCTGTCTCTGTAACATGTAAGCTGTTACAACAGAACAGCACAGGCTAAGGGTTTAAGAAACTAGGAATTGATTTCCTGCAGGCCCAGAGGCTGAAAAGAGTATACTGGTTGGGTGATTAGCAGGGGATGGCTCACTTTTGAACTTCATGCTGCTCACTAGGCCTTCCAAAGCAGAAGGGCTACAAAATATCCTTGAGCCTCCATGTAAAGAAGCTAATTCCATTATGAAGACTGCTTTTTCTAAGGGCCCTGTCTCTGCATACCATCACATTAGAGACTGCCAGTCAACATATGGGTTTGGATGGGACACAAACATGCAGAACTTCGCAGGGAGACTTGGGCACTTGGGGTCCCAGGTAATCTTGTTGTAGCTTTGGCTGCAGAATTCAGAAATCGAGTTCTATCCTTTTGGGAAAGCAGGGTTCCCATCAGCAGGAATTCTACACAATCAGTTCTCTGAACATGTCTGTCTATTTCTACTCAGTCCTGAAGTTACATCCAGCCAGTTCCATGGGGGAACATTGATTCCTCACTTCTCTCCTGGAACCCTATGACCTATGACCTCAAGCCATTCATTCCTTTCCCCCCTTCAATTTCTAGAATCATCTAAATTCAACACTATTTCTTAAACAATAGCCACTGTCTATCTGTCATAGCCTTTGTTGCTCCCCTGGGCTGCCAGATGTCACAAGTTTCTAAGTCAATTTGACAAATCAAAGCCCTTCAGGCACCAGTGTGTGTGTGAGTGTGTTAGAACCCTTCGGGCACAGGGGTGTGTGTTTGGCTCTGCCAATGCTTGGTTTTCTATCTAATTTCCTCTTTCCTCTTCCAGAGGAGAAGAGACTTTGACAAGATCTGCTCCCTGCCAAACTTTAGTGCCTCAGTGTAAGAAATATCAAGTATGAGTCTTTTCCATCAAAGACTGTAAAACTTGAGTTTAGGACAAGGAATTCAAATCTTTGTATCCCCTCCCTACCTTGCAAATCTTCCCACCTCCCCAATCCCCAAAAAAAACCTTTGTTTACATAAAAGCCCACTGCTCCATTCCAGGAATTTGGTGGTCTGAAGCAGTGACCTCTTTCTCCTCGGAGCGGTGACCCCTTTTCCCTTCCTTCATTTCCTGTGCACCAATTATTTTCAGACTATCCTATTAAATTAAGACTCTGAAGTCAAACACCAGCCAATGGGGAAAAGAAGCAGTAACCACCTGAGTTAGAAGAAAACCAAAGCACTTCCTGACTCTGTGGGTTCTTTCTTCCTCTTAATCAAGAGTAAAGTTCCCCTCATCCAGACTCTTCAGGAAGAAGGGTGATCTCTCTCTTTGTGATCTCCAACTTACGCCTTACACCGCAATCCCATAATGCCTAGCTACAGTGCAACATCCTAGGTTCATGCAACATCCCTGGGTCTTTCGAGGGGTCCTGCTGTCAAACCACAGGGACCACGATGCCTGTCTTTCTGCTTTCTTCTCTGACTACCTTCCCACAAAATTATAGGGAACAGAAAGCTGTGACTGCAAGCAGCCTGGCACAAGTATTCAAAAATCTGGAGAGGCTGCCGGTGGCCACAGGCCTTCCCACAGTGAAACACCACCCTGGCTCCTGTCTGAGCCCTGGATCTGCTCATGATGTTGGCAATGATAGGAGAGCAGTAACAAGTATTTTTAGAAAGGAGCGTGGCCCCGGGGCAACTAAGCTTCAGCTACCAATTAAAAAGCCACAATTCCCATCCACACCGACATCTGAGAGAAAGTGCTGTTAGTCAACTTTCTGCTAATGTAAAATAAAAATACCCGAGATAATCAACTTATATGTTTGTTTTGGCTCACAGTTTGGAAGATGTTAGGTCATCGACAAATAGCTCTATTGCTTTGGGCCTGTGGCAGCACACTGGGGGTGAGGGAAACCTGCTCACCTCCTGGTGGAACACAAAAGGGAGAGACTGGGATCCCATGCCGTTCAAACGGACACCTGCAGTGACTTATGTATGCCCTACAACCTTGAAGGTTCCCTACTATTCCAATACTGCCATTCTAAGGAGCATGATTTTAACAGCTAAGCCTTTGGGTGGTAGTAAAATCCAAAACATAGTATCTGTCACCTTTAGTAGCCGTGTTGAATCTCACCAATATTTTTATTGTAGCTGTTGTTTCTTCCTTATCCACAGCATTCTTTCTGACATGGTCTTCTTATATATCATAGGCAACCAGCAGGACAGAAAGCTCAAGTAGGGGAGGTAAGCCTTGAGAACAAACCAACACCAACTCTCCCCTCCCCCCAAATAAAACTAGAGGATAGTTTAATTCTGCCTCTGGGCACAGGTATCAGCATTTCTCACCCCTTCTTCACGGGGGGCAAGGTACTGGGCATTGGCACGTACCAAAAATTCTTCTTCCCCCCGCCAAATGCACCATCACTGACAGAATAGAGTTGGAGCTCATGCACGTCCTGTGTAAAATCCTCAGCAATTTAACTTGACTCATTCAGTGAGTGAGTGTGTGTGTGTGTGTGTGTGTGTGTGTGTGTGTGTGTGTGATCAGTCAACTTTGATGTTTTCCTCAATCATTCTCTACCTTTTTTTTTGTCACCTATTGAGACACTGCCTGTCACTGCACCTGGGGCTCCCAGATTTCAAATAGATCAGTGAATCCCAGGAATCACTCTGCTTCCACCTCCTCGGCACTGTGGTTACAGGCTATGTTGTCTGCCTGGCTTTTTATGTGGGTACAGGAAACCTAAATCCAGGTCCTCAAGCTTGTGTATGGTAGTTCAGAGGAGAACTGTCTCCATTAGGCTCTCATGTAGCCACAAGTTTCTGGCCCAGCCTAGCCCTAGGTCTGGACCTGCAGTCCTGCAGCTGCTTAGTCCCAAATAATCACACAAAGGCTTATATTAATTACAAACTGTTTGCCCTATGGCTGAGGCTCATTACCAGCTAGCTTAATCCATTTCCATTACTCTGTTGTATTGACACATGGTTCTGTGACTTTACCTATGTTACATTACATCTTGCTTTCTGGGCAGCCCCCGTAGCATCTTCTCCTTTATCTCAGTTTAGATTTTCTCATCTGTCTCGAAGCTGCCCTACCATAGGTCAAAACAGCCTCTTTATTAACAAACGGCAATAAAGTACATTTACAGAGCACAGAAAAATATTCCATATCATTTTCCCTTTTCTATCTAATCAAAAAGGGAGGTTTCAATTTCAACATAGCAAAATTACATATAACAAAACAGAAATCAAGTAAGAATTACAGTTATAATACCTAGTCTAGTTGTATTTAGCAAAAATTAAAGAAAATATTCTTATCCTTTTGAGTCCAAAGTTTCATATGTAATTTACCTTTTATAATAACTGCAGAAAACTATAATTATAACTACCTGATTGTTGCATAAGATATCAGGCTGCTATATGTATATAATCTGGTAATATTTATTATTCCAAAAACACGGTACAAAGGAGATTCAGAGGGGGAGAGAAGAAAGCAGCGCACAGGGGAGTGCCACAGAACAGTCTTCCCTAACCACACTACAGTTCGAAAAAGGGCTAAGTTATCTCTTCGTCCTTGAGTCTTTCCAGCTGGCCACGCCCCGACCAGCTCCAGTTGCTTGACATCATCAGAGTTTACCTAGGTAACTTCTGATTTCCCGCTACACCTGATCTTCAACTTTATCAAAGACCATAGAAGAATATAATATTACGTGCATGAACAGGAAGTACATTGCAAGCAACCTCCAAATTCTAGAAATGACAGAGACATCTAGCTATCTGGATAGTCACCCAAAGTTCTTTTATAACATTGGGGTGTCAATCTTCAGCCTATACGCCTAGGGTCTCTGGCAGACATTTTAGTAAAGCAGGCAATTTAGAGAATCCTTCCATCCATTTTGGCAAGGTTTGTCAGTCACTTCTCCTTGTGTCCTGTAGGATGTCTGGTAGTTTTCTCTGAGAAGCAGTAACATGAAGGACCATCTCAGCCTGTTCTGACAAAGTTCCAGAGATTACTGTCCTGTGGGTCCTGTATGTCCAGTTTATACAGCATACTGTCAAGCAGTCAAGGCAAGAACAGTCTCTTGCCCAATGACCAACCTCTGCCACAAAGAAAGTAAACTCCACATGGAGTTTCTTCAATGCCCATCATTCTCTTGAAGTAGATTGGTGCTGCCAGGAGCAGACATGTCTCACTGTCCAGAAAAGTCTAAGTTCTTAAAATATTTTAAATGCCATATTCTTTCCATCTTTGAAGTGGTTGCAGATTACCTATCTAATTGAAAGATATCTTTGTATATCTAAAAAACTTAACTAACATGACTATAAGTTGATTATCATGAATGACTATTAATCAGCATTTCTTAATTATATATTGCAATTTTAAATGAGTTACATAAACATAATACTTTAAATAAGAGTAGAAATACTCATACAGTATAACAAAATTGACCTTAAATTTGTATCAATAAACCAAAATCCATACCAATATAAAGTATTTTGAGATTAACAGTTGTTTTATGGATCAAAGTAGATTCAATAATCTCTCTTTTTATCATTTCTATATTATATCCCTCTTTTTCCCTAGAAAGAGATTGACTATGGCCATTAATCAATTGCAATGAAAACAAACATTTATAAACAATATTTTGGAAATTTGGGCATATCTTTCTATTACTACTTGCTGCTGATTGGGAGCATGAACAATTTTATGGAGATCCTGAGAAAATTTAGAATTTTAAATAGTTTAATAGTTAAATCTTGGCTGTAGTAGCCTGTGAAGCTGCATCATCTCAATCAGTTGCTTTCAGGGGTCTTGGCTGATCAAATCATATTAGCCTGGAAGCAATCCACAGGTTCTCATCTTCTGTGGAAACAAAAGCAGAAACTCTTTTCCAAAACAACATATCCTTAAACCCAGATTTCAAAGTAAAGATACCTTTAAAATATAATATTTGAATATTGCTCAGAATGACTTTAAAGGCCTTCCTCAACAAATACAATTTTATACAACTGATGATTGCAAACCACTAGTAAGATCCAGTGTTAGGTGAGGTGGTCCCTCTTCCCTATGTTGTTAGCGCTGATGAGGCTGAGGAAAGAGATGCATTTTGGGTCAGCCTGAACTTCGTAGTGAATTGGAGACTTTCCCAGGCTATTTTGCAAGACACTTTCTTAGAAAATCCAAACCAAACAAGAAGATACCGGAGATAATGACTGAATCAGTGCTATGTTCTCATACTCCACCTTCTTTAGAAACTATTTCAAGGAACAACAGAAACCCTCACAAACCATTGCTTCAACCCAAGAGTCAAAACCACCCACATTAAGGAAAAGGCGTTTTCCTGCTTGCAAATGGCTCAGGACCAGTGATGAGAAGACTGGAAGGATGCAGAACTGCCAGGAGGGAGTTACTAATCCAAAAAGACTCTAAGTATTGTTTTCTTGCTTGCTTTTCTTTCTTTCTTTTTCTTCCCCTTTCTTTCTTTTTTCATTTTCTGTAACTTTAGAGATCAAAAAGATATCTCATCTGTTAAAAGTACTTCTTGCTCTTTTAGAGGACCAGAGTTTGGCTTCCAGGACCCATATCAGATACCTCACAACAGGTCCAACTCTAGCCTCAGAGCATCTGACATGAACATCCTCTTCTTGCCTCAAAGGGCATATACATTTATGGAACAGTCACATGCATGTACCCCAAAATTAAAAATAGTAAAAATAAATCTTTAAAAATTTCATATAAATTTATATTCTTGTGTGTGTGTGTGTGTGTGTGTGTGTGTGAGAGAGAGAGAGAGAGAGAGAGAGAGAGAGAGAGAGAGAGAGAGAGGGACGGAGAGAGAAAGAGGTTGTAGAAAATTTGTTTACACTGTGTGAAGATGTGTCATTGTGACTGGTTTAATAAAAAGCTGATTGGCCAATAGCTGGGCAGAAGAGAATAGGCAGGACTTCCAGGGAAAGAGAAGAATTCAGAGGGTTAGGCTCTAAGTACCAGGGAGATGCCAGTGAGACATGGAGAGAGTTGAACACAGAGAACGGAAGAGAGGTAAAAAGCCACATGGCAGAAGGTAGATTCATAGAAACAGGTTAATTTAAGTTATAAGAGCTAGCTGCACGCAAGCCTAAGCTAAGGGCCAAGCTTTCATAATTAATAAGTCATTGTGTCATTATTTGGGGTCTGGTGGTCCTGACAAGAAGGTCCAACAACAGAGAGAGAGAGAGAGGGAGAGAGAGAGAGAGAGAGAGGAAACAGATGACAACTTGTATAATTGATTCTCTCTCCTTCTACCAATTGGGTCCTGCCAGACTTGTCAGCATGTGCTTTTAAATGATGATCTATATCCCTGGCCTTCTTAATATCTTCATATAATTATCAACAAAATCATTTAAATACAGAATATCTGTAAAAAAGTCTTTATAATTGAATAATGGGTCACATTAGATATCGATATGTCAAAGTATCCTTTTATTTAAAAAGCACCAAAAATTTATATTTATGCAAAATTGATTTAATGATATATAGAAATTTTAGGAGAATTTGAGAAAGTTTTAGAAGTATTTTTTATTACTTTTAAATTGTGAATATGTATGTGTTTGAGGGCATGGATATGCACAAGAATGCGTGTGCTGGCGGAGGCCTGGAGCTGGTGTTATAGGTGGTTGTAAACCTTACAATATGGGTTCTGGGAACCAAACTCAGGTCCTCTGTAAAAGCAGTAGGTGGTCTTAACTACTGAGTCAACTCTCCAGCCCATTTTAAGAATTATTTTTATTGCATTTATTTTTAATTATATACTGTGTTTATACATTTATATAAGCCATATAATTTATATTATATATACATATACACACATACATACATATATATATATATATATACACTATATATACATCAGTTCCCTTTCCTGTCTCCTCCCTTAATCCCTCCCATGTTTCTACTCAACTATCTCTCAATTCCATGACCTTTTTTTCTTTTGTCATTATGATTACACTACACATACACACACACACACACACACACACACACTCACATATTTAGATGCACAAATACAACATGTATATTATTTTAGGCCTTATCACTTGGTATTGAAAAACCAATTAGTGCGCTCATCCTTGGGGCAAACTAATTCTTGCGACCTTCAAGAATTTTTGATAAATGAGTCCCACAGTGTACCTAATTATCTCTATCTAGCTTTTCTCATGATGAAGCAATCAGAATACCTCATACTTTTTTGTTATCTTGCCTTTTTCTTTTTAAAATAAAGACAAAGAAGAATTCAAGCTGAGTCTACATGAGATTGTTTATTATTATTTATTTGTTTATTTATTATGCTTATTTGTTTATTATGTAACAGGGTCTTTCTGTTACCCTGGCTTGCCTGGAACTCTGAATATAGACAAGATAGCTTGAACTTGTTCAGTGAGCGATTTTGGCACAAAACAGAATGGATAAACAACTGAAGTGGACACCCAGTCTTGGCCTATGGCTTCTACAGACATGCATAGCCATGTCACTCATGCATACACTTGCATGAACATGTTCACACACACACTCACACAAACAATTCTCAAGCCTCTGAATCTTGGGTACTAAGATTATAGGCATGTACCACTGGGGCCAGCAGTTTGATATTATTTTGAATCTGTGTGTGAGAGAGAAACCTTCTATTATTTGTCGTTCTGTGTTCTGACACTTTTATTTGTTGACTCATTTGACTCATAATGTCTTGTAGGCTAACCAATCTTGTCAAAAATGCCAGCATCTCCTTTTCATTGTTGTCTAACATTCTGCTCCAGATGATAGTGTGGGGCACTATCTTTTACCCATTCATCTGCTGATGGGCTCAATTGTTTCTTTGTTGTCCTGATTTGCATTGTGTTGCCATGATAAACGCCATGACCAAAAGCATGCTCCTATGATTGAATGCTTGGTTCCAGTTAAAGGAACTGTTTGGGAAGTGTTAGAGGTTTGACCTTGGAAGAAATGTGTCATTGGATGGGCTTTGACATTTCAAAGGCCCAAGCCAGACTCAGTCTCCCTCTCTTTCTGCCTGTAGATCAGGATGTAAGCTCACAGCTTTTGCTCTAGTACCATGCCTGTCTGTCTGCTGCCATGCTCCCCATCATGATGATCAGGGACTCTCCCTCTGGAACTCTAAGCAAGCCCCCATTCTATGCTTTACCATATAAGTTGCCTTGTTTATGATATTTCATCACAGCAATAAAACAGTGGCTAAGACAGGAAACAGTGTACTTCAGCTTACAAATAGAACGTCTTGTGTTGTATGATATTTTGTTTGTGTTTTGACAATTAAAGCTTGCCTAGACATCAGAGGGCAGAACTAGTTACCAGTTAATCATAGAGGCCAGGCAGTGGTGGCACACACATTTAATCCCAGCACTTGGGAGAAGGAAGCAGAAAGATTAGGGTTCAAGGCCATCCTGGGATTCAGGAGATCAAACCATTCTAAAAGAGAAACAAAGCCAGGCAGTGGAGTCTCACACCTTTAATCCCAGCACTAGAGAGATGGAAACAGGAATATAAGGAGGGTGGAGACAGGATCTTGCTCCATTCAATCTGAGGATTTACAGAAGCAATAAGTCTCTGGTTGCCCTTGCTATGCTTCTCTGATATTTCAGCATTTATCTTGACATTTGACTCTAGGATTTTATTAGTAAGACTAATTAGGATTGCACTTGGGGCAAGAACTGAAGCAGAAGCCATGGAGGAACCATGTCTACAGGCTTGTTCCTCATGGCTTACTCAACCTACTCATCCCCTCCTGCCCAGGGATGGCACCTCTACCAATGGCCTGGGCCCTACCACATCAATCCTTAATCAAGAAAATACTCTACAGACTCACCACAGGGCAATGGGTTAGAGACAATTTCTCAGCTGAGGATCCTTCTTTGCTTCTAGCTTGTATCTAGCTAGCAAAGAACTAACCAGGACACAGCATGGCTACTGTGACTAGAGCTACAATCAACATGGCAGTGCAGAGGTCTCTTCAAGGTCATGACTTCATTTCCTTTCCACTTGTGTCTGGAAGTTGGACTACAAACATATCATGAGATAGCTAGCTCCAAGGAATCATCATGCTGTTTTATGTAATGGCTCCACTAATTTATGACCTCATCTTGAGTGTGCAGAAGTTTCCCTTGCTGCTTACCATCACCAACATTCAATCCCTCCTCTCCATTTGGGATTGTTGCTCATAGCTATGAAGCAGCATGCCACTATAGTTGGTTTTCATAGCATTGGTATTTAGTGATGCCGAGCATCTTTTCATGTTAAGTGAACATTTAGAGTGCTGCTTACTGTTATGTACCAACATACATCCTAAGAGATTTAATAGTTGGATATGTTAAAGGAAAATACCCTTTTTTAATTGAGATTTGTCTTAGTTACAGTTTTTATTGCTGCAGCAAAACCCTATGGCCAAAGTAACCTGGGGAGGAAAGGGTTTATTTGGCTTACATTTCCATATCACTATTCATAATCAAAGGAAGTCAGGACAGGAACTCAAACAGGAGAGGAACATGGAGGCAGGAGCTGATGCAGAGTCCATGGAGGGATGCTGCTTACTGACCTGCATTCCTATGACTAGTTCAGCCTGTTTCTTATAGAACCCAGGACCACCAGCCCACGAATGGCACCACCCATAATGATGTACTTCTCTCTCATCAGTCACTAATTAAGAAAACGTCCTATGGGTTTGATGAACCAGATCTTAAGGAGTCATGCTCTAATTGAGGCTCCCTCCTCTCAGATGACTGGCTTGTGTCAAGTTGACATAAATCTAGCCAGCACAGAATAGATCTGACCAACAAATTAATGTTACAATGAAAGCAATGATTCAATGTGCTTGTGTTCACTAGATGTTACCAGAGTTCACTGATGTTCCCCATCATCTAGTAGCCCCTTAGCAAATGCTAAGTTAGAGAGCTCTCTTAACAGCAGTCTTTGAATTAGTGGCAACAGTGACCAATATCTGGTGGCGTCTCCCTGACAGCCAGAAGACCAGAGCCAGGAATCTAATCTGCTGGTAGAAGTCAAATATCTGCTGCTTTATAACTCTCCATCAGCAATGTTTCTTTTGAAACCTACAAAACCACTGCAAGAACTAATCTGGGAATTGAGACAGCACTTGGCCACTCTGAGTGTCATTGAACTATCTATCTAATGGTGAAGAAATAGATAGCACAAGGTACTTCCTCCATTGCAGACCTAAAGGAGATCAGCATCTTTAAAAGCAAACAACAGTGCAAAATAAAATCTTGGAAACAATTTGTTCTTAGTCAAAAACTTCTTGAATGTGTGAAGCAGGATGTCTGCTTGTCAATTTCTTCAGTTGCGAAGACATGATATTTAATGGAAGTAGATGATAGATGAGAGTGTCATTCAAAGCTTCAAAGATGAGAAAAAGTTTTAATCTCACAGATGAGAACAGAGGCAAAGCTGAAGGATGAAATGATAAATCTTTTGAATTGATCCTCACAACTACTCCATCATGCCAGCCTGCTGGATTTGGTTATTTTTCATTATACTTTGGTTGTGCCCAGTGTAGTACAGAGGTATCTTTTGCAAATGTAAAAGCTGAGTGACTTTTTCAGTACAATATGTAGCTATAAAAAGCTCCAGCAAAGGCCCAGAGACTCAGGGGTAGAGAACTTGCTTGTCCAGCATGTTCAAGGCTCTAGCTCCATTCAGCCTCAGCATTTCAGACAACTTCAAAAACAACAAAGCAACAACAAATGAACCAAAAAAATCTACAAAGCTTTGGGCTGTAAAGGGAGACAATAAATTTAAATAATTTACTGTCACAGAAAAGCTAGTTAAGCACCTTAGGTAAATATTACTGTCATGAAATCCAGGCCATACAAAGATAACAATATAAAAGCTGTTTCTAAATAAAATGTAAAATTTGGTTATAATACTAACAGACACAATATAATTTGGTACACACATAAAAAGTTAGTACTTGATAGTGAATACAATAATTGTTTATTTTTTTCCCTTCTGCCTACCAAGAGAATATGGAAAACACAGAAAACAAAAGAGAGAAAACATCAGTCTTTTTTTTTTTTAAATGGTGTTCATGTAGATCAAGATCAAGGGTGACCTTGAACTTCTGATCCTCTTATGTCTCCTTCTGGACGTTTGATTCGACAAATGTGAGTCACCATACCTACCTTATGCAGTACTGGGGATTGAAATCAGGGCTTTGTCAACGTTAGGCAAGCACTCGACCAGCTCAGCTACAACCCAGTCTTGAAAACACCACATTTACTTAAAAAAGACAGGTAGATACCTGAATAATAGGTAGCAACTTTATTATGAAACTGAGACAAGAGGTGGTTTCTTGTTTTATTACCAAAATTGTTGCACCAAAATAAAGAGAAAAGAATCAAAGCTAATGTAAAGAAGCATTTATTAAAAAATAATATGAGAAAGTGAAGCCAGTTCACGTCAGAGTCTTGGGAAGGAAATGTTTGGTTTGGACTTGCAAAAAAAGCTCACCCGGGTAGAGATCCTTGGGATCATTGTGGGTAAAGGAGACCCTGACAATTGAGGGAAGATCAGCCCCGGAAGCTGTCTTGCTCCAGACTTGATAGAACAGCAGAAGAAATGCCCAGGTCACTGAAACAACTTGACTGAGTTCTTAAAAAAGACCATACCTACAAAAGAAAAATTGAAGCTTCAAAATACAGCTCAAAGTGACAAGGTTTGCTCTGATGCTATGAGATCAGATGAAGAATTATTATGGTCCTCAAAAGCAGTAAGAAAGAAAAGTGGGACGGGAAGACCCAAATATTCATAGGAGACCACCACCTGCCCTCTTTCTGTCTTCTCAGAATGTTGTCCAAGGATCAAGAGTGAACACGAACACCCAGGCTTGTCTGTTGGAAACACAGCAAGGACATTGGGTGAGATGTGGTCTGAGCAGTCAGCTGAAGATACCCCCCCACCATGAGCTAAAGAGGAAGTATGAGCTAAAGAGGAAGTATGAGCTGCAGGATATTGCATACCTTGCAGAGGGCAACATGATGTAAGAAAGAAGGGCCCTGGTAGGGGAGCAGGCTAGAAAAAGAATAACTAGAAGATGAGGAGGAGGAACACGAGAAAGAGGAAGACTAAATGGCTGTCTGTGATGCCTGTGCAGCGTATCCGGGCCCAGTCAGTTGTTTCATTACAAATGTGGAATTCAAGTGCAGCTCAATACTGGCTTCTGTATAAATACTGTGAAGATTTTTGTTTAGCTTATGAGATTCTTTGTAGAGAAAATACATCCCTAAATTCAGACTGTTCAAAATGCTGAGGATAACAGGCTGTGAGTGCTGAGGTATGATCCCTACTCACTCAAGGCTCAGGGAATAGTATTGAAGAGTGTGTGGAAAGGATGCATGTAAAAAAGGAACGCTGTGGAAGGCTGGCCTCTGAACATGACACGACTGTTACACAGAAGAACTCACAACAGCTGTCTTTACCCACACAAGACCTCCACAAGATCCAGAGTTAACAATTCAACATGGAGGGGGAGAGACTTTCAGTAACTCAGCCCTTAGCTGAGCTGCTAATGGCAACTGATAACTGCTAAGGGGCAGACAGTCACGTTTTTTGTTTTGTTTTGTTTTGTTTTTGAGAGAAGTAGCCATTGGCTCTTCTTTCTCACAGCCTTTCCTTCCCTGGGCATGAGTTCTAGTCAATGCCACTCTTTCCCTTGTAACTTGCCTTAATTACTCTGAGGGCTCCATCCAACTCACCAGAAACTCCATCTCTTCCCAAGAAAGGACCACTTGGCTCTCACCGTTTTTCTGAGGTTCCTGGAAGGTATCTAGGAAGATACAATCCATCCAACATTCTGACTCCTTAGCCTGAGCAGATCGCATCTTACATCTTACCAAGCTGAGACTGTCGATGACCATCTTCCTGTCTTTTAAAAGTTGAGATCTTGTCAAAACTTAGTCATTATGATAAATTGCCTTATAAAAGTCAATGCCATGTATGGTTACTTATATGTTCTAGGGTTGATTAAGGTCCTTGTTTTGATTCACATTTGACTTTCAGATCCTAAGAGTACAAACTATCCAATGTAATTGAGGCTTTTTCATGTATTGAGTTATCATGCTGTGACAGAAACTTAGAGTCTCCTGTACTCTGAGACACCCGTTATGCCTGACTCCTTGTTAGTTTCTTTGCCAGAAGGCCCATATTCTATACTAAGTTTCACCTCTTCGTCATAACTTTTACCCTTAAAATCTCCACACTCAACAATTTTCCATAAGTGTCGATAGCTCTCCCTATCTCAGCTGCAAGAAAGCTGTCACACACCTCTTCCATTTGAGTAACTAGCCTATGAGTCAGTGACTTAAGGGCTAAGGAATATAAGAACCACCCAGTGTCTTCCTGATACACCCTGTATGTTAGTTAGGGTCCAAGCAGGAACAAAGAGCCTAGCCTAGATGCTTTAACAGCAGGAACTTCATAGAGAAATACAATGTTCACATACTTTCTATGAGCCTAAAACATCACACACAATGGAAGCCACCCTTAAACTATTCCATAGTTTGCTTGGTCAATTTCTTTGCACTGTTCCAAGCTTTTGGAAAAATTGCTTCTTCCTGAAGCAATTCTTGTTTAGCTTTATGATCACAATTGTTCTTCACCTGGCCGACCACATTCTTAGGCTCTTCTACATCCACCTAACTTATCACCTAGTAAATATAAAATAAGCATCAAATTAAATCAGCATTAATTGTGAGGGAGGAATACTTACAGCTTGATACCAATGGTATTTCTTACTTCTGTTGTATTTTTCATTAAAATATTTTTAAGAGTATGGTGTTTAAGCATTTTATTCCAGATGGCTCATACCATATTTCTGTTCTTATTTTTAATGAAAAAGAAACCAAAATGGGAAATGAAATCATAGAGCATTTAAATCTATTGAGTGAACAAATGCTCCTTGAGACCAACCTGACTCCTCCTTCTAAGTAACGATCAGGGATGCTAGCTCTTCTTCAAATAATAGGCAAATAAACGTTCCTGGGGAAGTGACAAGAGCCAGTGAGCACTGTTTCTGGTCACCTCCTCGTTTCTGCTTTGACTTCTTTATTTGTTTGTTCTATAAGAAGTTAAGGAAAATCCATACCCAGCTTGTGTTGTCGTCTTTTGTTTTTAATTTACAAATGACTACCCCACCGCACCCTTTTTAAACTAGGTTAAACGGGTCTACAAAAGGGCCAATTTCAAATTTCTTTCATGTTTTCTTTTAGGTGGACATGAGAAATGCAGGTATCTCTAGACTTTTGATAGTACAATTTTCATTGAAAATATTAAGATTCTCTCTCCACTAAGAGTAAATGTAAGGAGGCCTATTGCCCAGTGGCTGCTGTCTGCTTCTAAGCCAAAGGAAAGAAAGATACTGAGTGACATAAATGGTCAAATGTCATCTAACCTTTGAAAAGTTTGTAATTCCCATCACTTTTGACATCTTAGAAAAATAAGCTTTCCAATATTGCTATTACCCAAACAGAAAACTGTTGTTTTATTTGCATGTACAGAATTCTACAAATATCTATAGGAGAGATACAAAGCATTTGTTCTACCCATGTGGATATTTCAATATCAAATATCTACAGTTTCTACTAAACAAAAGGAAAGCATTCACAGGAAGCTACAACAGAACCCAAGCAGGTAATGAAGACAGAAAACTATGTGTCCCACTGTTGAGACAAAACACTGGCAAAGTAGCTCAAGAAAGAGAAGTTTTATTTTGTCTCATGGTTAAATGGTACAGTCCATCATGATGAAGAAATTATGTAGTCAAGGGCCCGAGACAGCTGGTCCCGTTGCATCTGAAATAAAGAAACAAGGAGAGGAGAATGCTCCATGCTAAACCGGCTTTCTGTTTTCTGTTCAATCCAAGACTCCAACCTGAGGAACGGGGTCACTTGTAATGACAGTCTTCCCACTTCAGTTACCTTAATAAAGGAGATCCCTCCCAGGCATGTTCAGAGCTTAACAATGTGTATAACCCATCATAGGCAGGCCTGGAATCTTGTCTCCTAGGCAAATCTAGACCTTGTAAAGTTAACAATAAATATTATCCATCACACATCTCTGCAAATGCATTTTAAAGTGAGTGACAGGTCTCATAAGAATATTGACACAGGCAATGCTGTGGCACAAATTTTGGGGACCGAGAATGAATAGAATCCTGGCAAATTCTGAATGATATTTTAACTGGCCTTTAGAAGTTGAAACTTTTCATATTTTTGTAGAACAATGGTTTTTATCTTTCCTAATGCTGTGACCCTTTAATACAGGTTATGGTGACCCTTAACCATAAAATTAATTTAATTACTACTGCTAAAAGTTGTAATATAAACATCTGTGGGTTTTGATGGTCCTATGTAACGCCTATGAAAAGGTCATTTGACCCCCCCAAAAAGCAGTGACCCACAAATTGAGTACCACTGTTCTAGAAAGTTCTCCAAAGATCACATTTGCATGGAAAACGTGCCGTTCTTTTATATCTTTGGAAGTGCCTCAGACACTATAAATGTGAGTACTTTTAAAAAAATATAAACACATTTATCAGTCAATCAAAACTCAAATATAACATTTTAGCCTTCCTTGAAGTATTTTAGAATACAAACGTCATTAAAACATGTTCATGTTTAAGAAAGTCTAAAAAAGATATATGTTTTTACTTTTGTTTTCAAGACTCAGTTATGTAAATTCCTTGAGAACTATGTAAAAAGTCAAGAATGTGAGGGGTGGCCTTAACTAATGAACTTACAACACTGACTTATGGAACAACAATTCATTGCAGGATTTGAACTTTTATCATCTTTGTAAAGAGGGGCGGTGGGATGGCTCAGTGGGTAAGCACCTTCTGCCAAGTCTGATAACCTAAGCTTGATGCAGCATCCAGGAGGAGGAAGGGGAATGCCAGCTGCGAAAGGTTGTCCTCTGGCTCCCACGAGTGTGCATACGTAACCAACACATGTAAGGAGAGTCAGAAATAATTAAAAAAGGAACCAATACATGTAAGGAGAGTCAGAAATAACTAAAAAAGGAACCAATACATGTAAGGAGAGTCAGAAATTTAAAAGTAGCCAATACATGTAAGGAAAGTAAGAAATTAAAAAAGTAACCAATACATGTAAGGAAAGTCAAAAATTAAAAAAGGTAAAACTCGCGGGGGAAGGGAGAACATTAAAGTCAGTCTATTAGAGTTGCAGAGTTTGTTCTAGCAACAAAGAAACCTGGTGATGGTTCAAAGCTTCGATTCTCTTCTGCCTGTCTCTCCTTTCTGCCTTCATCCTGCCCTCCTCTTTCCCTCCATCCTTTCTTCCTTTTCTTCAAACAAGGTCTCACTCTGTACTTCAGGTTGTTCTGAAACTCACTTTATAGCCCAAGACTAGCATAGAACTCTCCAATGTAATCCTTTGGCCTCAGCTTTCCATTAGAGTGGGGACCACCAAGCCCAGCTTCTCCTAATATATTTAATGGAATTTTCGTAGAGTGCTGATAGCTAATGTGAATATGTGTGTGTGTGTGTGTGTGTGTGTGTGTGTGTGTGTGTGTGTGTAGTTAGTTAGCTATGATGCAAAGTTTCTGATGCATTTGAAATAGCTAGCTATAATTATAGAGCTATTCTGAGTACAGTTGAGGCAGAAGATTATGAATCTGTGCCACAAACATTTCAGATAATAAGGTTTCTAAAACAACAACCATCTAATCTTAAACAAGTCCTTCTTTGTCAGTTAGATTCATTTTGTATTCCACTTACTGCTTTTTGCAGGAAAAACAAAATTGGAGAATCTTTAAGGCCACATAGACTTTTTCTGCTGCTATGATCAACTCAGATTTTTTTTCCCCCTTTGGACAATTTGGAAGAACAGTTATGAAGTGTTTTCAATGTTGTAAAAATTCTCAAATTGCTAGTTGTTTTTATATTCTTGGCTCTCATATAGTTTACATATTTCCACCAAGCTCAGTTTGTTTCTTTATCTCTAAACATTTGCTTAGAATTTGGAAAAACAGGTTTCATTTATATAGATTTAACCTAGTAAACTTATTACATAATGGAATTATTGTTAGCACATTACATTGAGTTATAGTAAAACAAATTCACTTGAGTTATTTGTTAATATAACAAACCCATTTATATGAATTTTAGCATCTACTTGATATCTAATATGCATGCAATATTTTATATACATATTTAAAAGTTTTAGAATATATTCATTTATTTATTTAGTGTGTGTGTGTGTGTGTGTGTGTGTGTGTTTGACTGCATGGATGTGCACTCTGTGAGTTCAGGAGGCTGAGGAGGCCAGAAGTAGGCATATGCTTGTCTATGCTATACATAGTTATATGCAGTCAACTTTCCATTACTTTCAGTTTTACTTCAGTGAATTTAACCAATTTTAAATTAAAATATTCAGGGAAAAATACATCTGTACTAAACACTTGTAGATTGCTTTCTATTCTTGCCATTGCTCCATAAATAAACACAGTACAGTAGCATTTATACTATATTGGTAGTATAAGTAATAAATAATTTAAAGTATATAGGAAGATGTGTAGAGCTGGAATGCAAACACTATGCCATTTTATATAAGGGACTTAAGTATTTAACTAGATTTTAGTATCTACAGGATCCAAGTGATAGTTGTGTATGTAACAAAATACATATTATATTGTAGTATACCTGTATTATTTTGCTGTAAATATTTAGCCCAGTATATACTAGAAATAGTGCCAATATGATTGGCCTTTGTTTTAAGTTGCTTAAGTAGACTTTTTGTTGTAGTTTTTGAGACAAGACTTCATGTTACCCAGTCTAGCCTCTAATTCATTAAGCAGCGGAAGTTGCCCCTTGACTCTTCCTCCCAGGGACTAAGTTTGGTTACGATTTCCTTTTCTTCTTCTTCTTCTTCTTCTTCTTCTTCTTCTTCTTCTTCTTCTTCTTCTTCTTCTTCTTCTTCTCCTCCTCCTCCCCACCCCCACCCCTCTCACCCCCGTCCCCTGAGACAGGGTTTCTCTGTATAACACTAGCTGTCCTGAAATTCTCTCTGTAGCCCAGGCTGGCCTCAAGCTAGGGATCCTTTATTTCAGCTTCCTGTTATTATCACAGGTGTGTGCTACAAAGCCATTTACGTTAGTGCTTTGGAGATGGTTACAAATATTTTGTCATGTGGACTGTGAATAAAAAGTAAATTAAAAAGGGGTAAGATGGCTCTACAATTTGAAAGCAGGCTTTTGAGGTCCTGGATGATCCATTCCCACTCCACTCCTTACCTTTGGTCTAGTCTTTTCTCATTCATGAACATTCCCCCTCTCCCTCCTATGTGCTCTTGAGAGTGTAGAACCAGGTGAGTGCAAACACACACACACACACACACACACACACACACACACACACACAGATGCCCAAGCTACTATTCTCTTAACTATATTCACATGTACTAGGCACATGCTCTATAGACCTTCACAGGGTGATTCCTTTGCCTAGAATGTTTTGCAGAAAAATTCTCCTGACTCATGTCCTGCCCATTGCCAAATCTTTGCTCAAAGGTCAGCTCCTGATGGAGATGTTCTCTGTCTGCCTCACCTGGAGATGCAACTTACCCTCCCAGGTACACCAGCTCCACTTTGCCTTTTCCACAGCATTTCTCATCTTTAAGTATTCATGTAGCATTGAAAATGATTTAGTGTGTGTGTGTGTGTTCATGTGTGCGTGCATGTACCACCAAGAGCATATGAAAGTCAATACTTGTTAGGTTCTCAGCAAGTGCCTTTACAATGATGAACTGTCTTGGAGGTCCTTTATATAGTGTTTATTAGATTGCTGTTAACACTGCGGGCTTGGACATTTTGTCAAAGAACTTTAAGTTAGTCATGAGGTTTACTGCATGTTTTGAGGACTATGGGAGCTCAGCCTCCTGGGAAACATGCATCCTGTCAGTCCTAAAACTCTCATCTTTTGGGAGGAAGAAAGAGCAGCTATTATATCTGCTCCTCCTCATTCTACCACACCCACATAAAGGTCAGCACACACATGTCCACTTCTCAGAAGAAAGGGCAATAAAGGTAAAAGACCAGGAATTGAAGTCTCTGGATAATCATCAGATTAATAATGCTGAACCCCATGGTGAAATTTAATGTTACTACCTGAAAAGTATAGCAAGGAAGAGACGAAGTATTCAGTAATAGACACTGAAACACACTGAAAAGATAACATATCCCAACCTCACTCCTCAACAAATTCTAGCAATTAAAATGTGAAATAGAAAGCTCAAAATGTGCCTGGTGTGATAGCTCATACCTTTAACAACAGCCCTTGGGAGGCTGAGGTAGGCAGATCTCTGTGGGTTTAAGGCCATCCAGGGCTACACAGTGAAACCCTTTTTCTAAAATCAACCAAACAAACAATGAACAGAAACCCAAGATATTTATAATAAGACACAAATAGTTATCCAATATTAAAATGGAATACCTTCCCAATATATAATACAAAAGGCCAAAAGGAATATGTTTCATAGACTTATCGCACACATTATTAAGCTTTTATATAAAAAGGACAAAGTTTAACATATAGAAAATCTGGAAAAATAGCTAAAGATCTATTTTCCTTTACACATAAAGATCCTTTATGAATCAAGTAATGAAAATGTTTAATAGAAAACATATTTTAAGGAAACAAATAAGCAATTTATACAGGAAAAGAAGTCCTGCCCAGCACAGTGGGGCACACTTTTAATTCTAGCACTGGGGAGGCAGAGATCTGGGCATCACAGAAGTGTGAGGCCAGGTCTACACAGCAGGTCCAAGGCCAGCCTCAGCTGCACAATGAGGTCCTGTCTCAGACAAAAAAAAACTCCCAAAGAAACAATGTCTCTAGCTTGACAAATGCCCATTTGGTGGAAATTGGTGAACACTGCTGTCTTCATAGATCCCTGGCACAGGGAGAAATTGATGCTTACTTGTAGGGACTCTGTGACCAGATGAACCAAAATATAAAACTGATGTATTCCATGACACAGCAGGGCTGCTTCTAGTAGAGTATATTGTGGACAGTCCCTCATGATAAGGAAATGTGTGTTTTGGAGAATGTTCAATCTGGCTACTGTTTCAAAAGCAGAAATGTGACATTTCTAAAGGTCCATAAAAGTGAATGAATTAAAACTTCATTTGGAGCCAATGGCATTTATGCAGCCGTGGATATGAAGAGACAGAGGTGCTGATTTGAAAACACACCACGATGTTTTTTTGAGCAGTAGAAACAGAAAAGGAATATACTTGGGGGATAAAGAAGGCTGAGCGGTTAAGATTACTGGCTGCTCTTCCCATAATTTGTAATAGCAAGAACCTGGAAT
>PVIH01001415.1:170586-237144 GCA_004025045.1 Sigmodon hispidus
GTGGTACATCTACACAATGGAATACTACTCAGCAGTAAGAAAAAATGATATCCTAAAATTCACAGGCAAATGGATGGATTTGGAGAATATCCTCCTGAGCAAAGTATCACAAACTCAGAGAGATAAGCAGGGGATGTACCCACTCACTAGTGGTCTCTAAACAAACAAACAAGAAAAAAAAGCCAAACATGCCCAAGCAGCAAACCACAACCACTGAATAGCTTGGGATTAGAAACACCCTGGACTGACCCTTCAAACCCCAGTCCATCTATAGGAACACCTGACTCACTCTTGAGGGAGGGGGGGACAAAACTGGATTTGGCCGGAAGTGAAGACTGATCCAAGCATTGTTGGGCCAGTGTGACCATAGGACTGTCTGCTCCCTACCAAGGGAGTGGATGGGGAGTTGCAGAGAAGAAAAATGATCAGATGTGGTGGGAGGGGGAAGAGACCTTGAATAAGGATATACAGGGATGGAAAAAAAAAATTCAGAGGAAAAGCTGAACACAAAGAAAATATATGTGTAGTAATCTTATTTGAATTTCCACCCTTGATAAGCCATGCTTATGATTACTATCCTCTGTATAGTTATTGTTAACTCGTCAGCATTTTTTTTAAATTCTTTTTACTGTTTCTTTGATAAATACAAAGTAAAGGAAAAAAAAAAAAAAAAAAGACCTCATACTGTTTTTGAAGAAAACCAGAGTCTAGTTTCCAGTACCCATATTGTTAGCTCACAATTTCCCATAATTCCACTTTCAGGGAATCTAATACCTCTGGACATCAGAAGCACCTACATTCAGGTATATACACAAACACACATAATGCATAATGAAAGGTTGTTTTTAAAATATTGTTTAACGTTCAAAACAGATATACTGGCATAAGAAATAAAGAAAATGCTGTAAATAAAAAAAATAAAAAAAAAAAAAAGATTACTGGCTGCTCTTCCAAAGTATCCACAAGGCAGCTTACAACCATCTGTAACTACAGTTCCAGGGGATCCAGTGCCATCTTCTAGTTTCTGAAGACCCCAGGCACAAATGGTGTATGGACACACAGGCAGGCAAAATATATAAAATAAAAATTAATTTTTTAATTCAAAAAAAGAGAAAGGAAAGATCTATCAATATAGCAATGCAAATAAGACCCAGCAAAATAGCTGTTGTTTTGTCTCTTTCTGAGACAAAATTCCCTAGTCCAGGCTGGCCTTGAACTTGCTATACAACCCAGGGTATGTGAATTTCATTGACTGAGAATAAGAGTACTACCAATGTTTAAAGCCAAATTTGAAGCAAGATTTAATTAAAAACTGGCCAGATCCATACCCACGTTCCTAAGAAATGGCCCAAAATCATAGTTAATAATGGCTTAGGAAGGAAAATCTCTAATTCATTGCATTTCCCATCAGGTCCAATCAGGGGCAAGCATACATCCTGACATACTTCCAGCCTGTGAACCTCCCGCCTACATGTGATCAAGCACAACCTATGCATATGGGTTAAACAAGCTTGTTTAGGGGAATGAAAAACATGTGGCTTATTATCTCCCATAAACAATAGTGTCCAGAATTTCAGAAACTATCTGTCCTTGGGTAAGGAGGTTGCAGATCAGAGGCATTTTTGCCTAAGAAAACTTAGGAATAGTAATTAAAACTTAATGTACTTGAACTTGTGATTCTTCTTCATCCACTGTCTGAATGCTGGCATTATAAGCATGTGCAAGCATGCTCCATTTAATCTGGTGCTTCCTGAGGTTGAAGCAAGCATTCTACCACTTAGCTACATTCCCTACCCTTCTCTTTAATTTTGAAGCTGTTCTGTTACAGTGGGGGAACTCTCTGGAGTGTTTAATAAGTGGTCTCCTCCTCTCTACCATCTTCCCTGCTGAGGATGGCACTCATCTTTCAACAGCCATTCGGCCTTGGGTGGCCCTGACCAGGGCATCCCAGGCCTCAGGAATGAGCCATAATGGAGAAGAGCACAAAAGAAAGAATTCTCAACCTTTTAGTTTCAAAATAGACTTTTGAAACTTCTGGCAGAGACAATACCTTAAATAATAGCTTTTAAAGGAATGACTTTTGACCTGAGAGCATGTTTTTTCTATGTGAGGCAAGAGAAAAGTTTTTCAGGGGAAAGAAAAAAAATTGGAGAGAGGGAAGCTGGTGGGAGGAATATGGTATCCTCTTAGCCTGAGCCACTGAACATAGTATAGGGCTTTGAGAGAGCGCAGAACTGTGCCAAGTTTCCTATGTGAGACCTCTTCACAAAGCTCCATTTGCTGTCACACACAGATAAAGGAACAAAGGAAGCTGGATCAGGCGGATGGGCTTCAGTGGTTGGAGACGAGAACACAACCTCCATTTTCAAGTAAAAGCCAGCAGCTAGTTGGAGCCACTGACTGGGCCAGGGCAAGGCAATATGTACTGTATTGTTTCTCGTAGAAGCAGTTTATGGAAGGAAGGGCTCATTTTTGCTCACAGTTTGAGGATACAGACCATCACCATGGAGACATGAGGAAAGGGGCCCTTGAGGCATCTGCTCCCTGTATGCGATTGGGAAGCAGAAAGAGATGAAGGATGGTGTTTGGCGAACTTTCTTCTTTTTATTCAGAGTAAAACCTGAGCTCAACAACAAACGACACTCGCATCCAAAGATAGAACATCTCATCTCATTTAACCGTACATCACAGACATGACCCAAGGCTTGTCTCCTAGGCGATTCTCATCACCAGGTCTGTGGTAGATGACAATTTGGAGGTCAGTGAGAAGCAGCGGTCAGTGGCTTAGGGCTCTGCAGTTGGTGCCCATATGTACAAATCTCTGCCATGCCTCAGAGCCAGTCTACTCTATCATGCCTTGGGATGGGTCTCCTCTGTTGTACCTCAGAAACAGCCTCCTGAAATCTCAGACGATTGCAATAGCAAAAACCATCCATACCAGAACAGAGAAAAGCAATTTCCAGCTGCCTGAGAACTCTGAAATACCTCCTTTGCATTGGCAAACATTACATTTCTACTCTTGATAGAACTGATGGTCAAAATAGAGATTAAGATCAAGGTTCCATTTGAAACTAGAAAGCTGTCTCTAACCTCCACTCACAGGACATACCTATACAGAGACACATAGTTACAAAATAAAATGAATCCTTAATATGTTACTTGTTTGTAGTCCTAAATATGTGTCTTAAAAATGAATGGAACTAGAAAAAATATCGTCCTGAGTGAGGTAACTCAGACCCAGAATGATAAATGTAGAATGTACTCACTTATAAGGAGATATTAGCTGTAAATGATAACCAAGCTATAATCCATAGATTCAGAGGGATTAGATAAGAAGGAGGAGGAGGAAGAGGAGGAGAAGAAGAAGAAGAAAAAGAAAAGGGTCTGGAGAGGGGGACACATGAGATGGGGAAATAATTAGATTTTACCAGCAGACTAGGGGGGCGAGTGTGGGAGGATGGGAGAGGAGAGCAGGTGTGTGGAAGGAGATGGAGTAAAGAGAAAGAGTGTGCAAAGCAATGGCTGGAGTTGGGGGCACTGATGGTGACGGTGTGGAAGTAGTACAGTAGGAACATCCCACAATCTCTGAAGGTGACCCTAATGAAAACTCCTAGTAGTGGAGGCTCCCAGGACTCAACTGGTCATCTTTTGTAGCCAGGAGATGTTCCTAGCAGTGGGACTAGGTTGCATTCAATTGAGTTATTGGCCAAGGTTCTCTTGGAAATATCCAAATAACCCGTGCTGTTCCTAAGACAGAAGGTTGCTCCCAGTAGATGGACAGTAGCACTCCACTACTGAGGACAACACCCACACAGGACATTGAACATGGAGAAGTAGAGCTGGTGCCTACATGGAGCCTTCACCCATATGTTTGTGTCTTTGGTATAGGTATAGAAGGTACTCTTCAGGCTACCAAAAGAGAAACATGGACACCAACCCAGCCATAAAATCTTTGACCTACAATCTGTCCTGCTACATAATATGCTATGGCAATGATAGCACAGAACTTATGAAGGTGGCCAACTAAGGTATGATTTAACCTAAGGTGCACTCTACAAGATGAAACCCATATCCTATGCTGCTTGGGTTAAGAAGTACCAGGAACTAGATAGCCAGAGACCTAGAGTAGAACCAAATATGACCAATCAAAAAAATCAATAAAATGATTTCTAATGAGATATTCTGCCGTTCTCATAAATCAGTGTCTTATCCAGTCATCTTCAAAGAAGCTTCCTCTGGCAGCAGATGGGAACAGATGCAGAAATCCACAACCAGACATGATGCAGAAGGAGAGTCTAAATTGGAGATCTTCATCAAATCTCTCCCTTCTGAGCTCAAAGAATCTCATGGAGAGGAGGCAGAAAGCTATTAAGAATCAACAAGGTCCTCTGAATCATCTAAGCAAAGCTCAGAAGAGGCTTTCTGACTGAATCAGCAAGTACAGGGCATACATGGGTCTACACCATATCTTCCGCAGAGTTTTTATGGGACTCCTGACTATGAGAATGAGTAGGTCTCAGACTCTTGTGCCTACTCTAGGCACTTTTTTTTTCTCGTATTTGTTTGCTGTGTCCAACTTCAATATGATAGCTTTTGCTTCATTTTATTATATTCTATTTTGTCACATTTGGTTGTTATCTCCAAGAAGCCTGTTCTTTTCTAATGAAAGACAGAGCAGGAGTAGATCTGGAGGGGAGATGGAGAGAAACTGAGAGGAACAGAGGGAGGGGAAACCGCAATGAGGATATATTGTGTGGAGAAAGAATATATTTTTCAAAAACAGAAAAAAATGGGAAAAAATTATGATGCTTTCTATGTTAAGATATGTACTTCATGCAGGGCACAATGGCTCATGCCTTTAATCCCAGCACTTGGGAGGTAAATGTAGGCTGATCTCTGTAAATTCAAGGTCAGCCTGGTCTACAAAGTGAGTCCCAGGACAGCTAGGGCTCTTACACAGAGAAACTTTATCTTGAAAAACCAAACAAAGAAACAAAAACAAATATGTACTTCTTGGTAAATAATAGAAAAACTTAGAAATTCACCCGGAGACATCCCTGCAAATAGGAGAGATAAGGAAGGTGGGTGGAAGAACCTTTCAGTTGAGCAGTTTACCTTTTCATCCTGATAAGTGTTATGGAATACTAGTTATCTAGGTAAAAATGTGTTACATTTGTTTATGTTGTGGAATATTACTTTAACTATGTAAAATAGGTTGCACTTGTTTATGCTGTATTTTTTTTATATACTAGTAAAGGATGTGTTGCTCTTTCACTTTACCCACCTCAGGTGTTAGGTCATCTAATAAAAAGCAGAATGGCCAATAGCTAGGCAGAGGAGAGACAGGCTCGGCTGGTGAGCAAAGAGAATGAGTAGAAGGGATCTCAGCTGGGGAGAAAAAGAGGGAGATGCTAAGGCCAGCCAGCCAGGCAGCCACCAGCCAGCCAGGCACAGAGGAAGGACATACAAAGTGAAAGAAAGGTAAAAGGACCTGAGGCAAAATGTAGATAAAGAGAAACACATTAAGTTATAAGAGCTAGTGGGACAAGCATAAGGCCAAGCATTTATAACTACTAATAAGTCTTTGCATCATGATTTGTGGGCTGGCAGTCCAAGAAAGCCTGCTACAATTAAGTTTATAATAACTGTGAATGAGCTTGTCTTTAAAAAGCTCAGCAGGCATGGATTACAGGTCTTGCATAGTTACACAGCAGTGGAGGGGTTGTCTGTGTCAACTACTGTAGTTATAATGTTTCACTTCTCTCTCCTTCCAGTGCTGAACAGAGACACCTTGACTAAAGCAATGACCAGAAAGACAATGTTTTCATGCCGGGTCGTGTTTATTATTGTCATCGATGTTTTTCTTATTATTGGTAGGCCTGAAAGAGAGTTGTGATGGCCGGTCTTAGTTGTCAATTTGACTATATCTGGAATTAACTAAACCCTAAGCAGCTGGGTACACATGTGAGGGATTTTTCTTAATTAAATTACTTAGGAAGAAAATGTTGGAAGATTTACCTTTAGTCCAGAGGTGAGAAGAACCCCCTTTAACCTAGGCCACGCCTTCTGAAGGCAGCCTATATAAAGGACATAGGAGAAGGGAGCTTTTGCTCTTTGTCTACTTGCTTTTGCTTTCTATAGTGAGTCCATTCCTTTACTGGAATTAGAACCTACTTCTTTAGAATTCTGGCATACAGTGACAACCAGCTGAGACACCAACCTCATGGACTGAACAACTACTGGGTTCTTTGGCTTTTCATTGTCACACAGCTATTAAATTACATATAAGTATATTTATGAGTACATATATGTATGTATGTATTCTATACATTCTACCAGTTCTGTTCCTGTAGAGAACCCTGCCTAATACAAGGATAAAAAGAGATTAAAAACAACATTTGACAATTGGTTCAGATAGCTAACTGGGGGGAATGAACGCCAAAATGAGAAGCAAACAGGGGCACAAGGCACAGGGTGAATCTGGGGGACTGGAGTACAGCTGGGGAGTTGCTGAGGCAGGATCTGGGAGAACTCTCTTGTGCTTAGGGTTACAATCCTTTCTGGAAACCAAGAAAACTCAGGTTCTACCAGAGTCAGATGGAAGGCTAGGGGTGGGCAGGGGCTATGCAAATAGTTTAAATGACCACTGTGCAATGCAGACTTAGTGTAGAACCTTAGGAAGCAGAAAACAAAGAAGTGTGTTCTTTAGGTGGGGCATCTGACCTCAGTATCTTGTTCCTTCTTTTAAAAGGCAGGCTGATTGTTAAGTATAATTTAATCTCATCAAATAAAAATGCTGGGTTGGTGACAGGTGAGTGATTAGCCTATAGTATATTTTAGTCCTCTGGTATTCTTGAAATTACTGCTTTCTGCAGGCAATTGTAGAAAGTATAAGCAAAAAAACAGCAAGGTGCCCCATGGATTAGGAAGACAAAAGGGAACAGTTGAATGATGGACTGGCCATAGGGGAGTCTGGGTTTAGCAATGGCCAAGGTGTGGAAGATAAACTGAAGGGTAGAGTAGCTGCCTGGACAGAGGTTCCTTACGTCCATTCCACTCACTCCAACTCTTCTGCAAACAGTGGTCTTCTGTGGCGGTTCCTTTGCATCACGATGTTTCAGGCATCAGGGTGGAATCCTAATTCAAGGCAAATGCTTGAGGTACAAAAGAGACTAGGGAGCGGAAGTAGGACAAGGACCCCAAGGCTGGAATGAAGAGCCCAGTCCCTGGTAAGGAGCCTAAGGCTGCAACAACCCTTGGAAAAGGATGGAACAGAAAGAGATCTCTAACTCTTAACCGACTTTCATCCCCTCAAAGCAGTGAAAATATGGACAGACTCAGTTTCTCTCCAGGTCTGTGACTTGTAACCTTCTGTGTCTCCACATGGCCTTTCCTCTATGAGAGTGCTTCTCCACATGTCTAAATTTCCTCTTGTTGTTGGAGTAGTCAAGGTGTTGAATTAAGGTCCATAGTCAGACCCCTTCCAGACTCTCATCTTTCAAAGACCCCATCTCCAAATCCAGTCACATTCTGAAATACTAGAGGCTTGGTCTTCAACATACAAATTTTAGGTATGTAACTCAGCCCAGAGCAGGATAATTCCATATGTTTTTAACATCTACAAACACACACAACTGAAAATAAATTAGTTTTTTAGGGGACAAGTATAGAGAAGGTGATAGAAAAGAAATTTCAGTGAACAAAATACATTGAAAAGGAGAGGAAATGCTTAACTAGAAAAACCGAAGAAAAGCATTTCCCAAAAGAGTTAAATAATTGTCAAATCATTTCAAGCCAGTGGTAAGCTGGATTAATAGTCAAATGCTTCAGCAAAACTAGTGGGGGAGTTAACTGCAGTTATTATCTTTAAAAGAACACATTTCTTTGAAATGCCATTATGTTTCAGAAGTGCAGAAAAGGTTTCCTAGGAGAGACCCTTTTGTGTGACAATGCAAATTGAGCTGAGAATGGTATGCGTCATTTCTGGGTGACATCTGCGGGTGAAGTCAGAGGCTACCTGCGGTGGAGGGGAAGTATTCTTCAACCAGAGGAATTGAAGCAGCTTCCAAAGATGGGCTCAAGTAAAACAGAAGCAATGGGAGAGACGCGGGGTTTAGAGTCTCACAGGTTCCCTGCTGTTCATAGCTAACAGAGCCAAATATAGCTCAGTCTTAAGTTTTTAAAACATTCAATTTGTGTGAAAATCCTTCTCTAGAGATAGCCGGCGCCTTAGTGAAATGGACTGGGCATGGCGCATCAGTTACTACCCAGATCTCTTTCAAAGGGAGCCATTTGCCCCTGGGATAGCTGGCTAGTGGACTTCCTGAATGTAAACAAAAGATCTTCTGGAGAAGAAATAGTTCTAATACAAATAACAAAACCAAAGTGAGAGAAAAAAAAAGGGAGGAAAGGAAATGTAATAGTCTGCTCTAATTCTTACTTCTCCGAAATTGCTGTGTATTTCCCAGCACTAATTCCCTTCCGAGACCCAGCTTCCGCCCACTTATTCACGCTCTGTTAAAGTAATTCCTCCAGAGATTGGCATGCGGGTAGTCTGAAACAATCGAACATGTGCAAATGCCTTGGCGGTACTTGGCTTTTTGTTTACTGTCTCTGCGAGTCCATTAGGCATCTGTCTGTGTTGCATTTATGAATGCACCCTGGGTTTCATAAAGCCCTGGGTGCTTCTAGGCCATGCAGCAACCGTCTCTGAAAGACTTAGGTGTTGTAGTGACGAAACTTTGTAATAATTACGCAGCAGCAGGGTGTCCTATTATTCACCAGGGAAGCATGTTTATGTTTAAGGCTGTTTTTTGAAGAAATTGCTTAGGAAATTCTAGTAAAAGATTAAAACGTTTTTTCACACCCACTCAACCTCAGGCTACTTTGACATCCCGCAAGATTCCCCCATTTTGCTTACAGTCTTCTTGAGGGAGCTGAAAGCTTTATGACAGCTCCAGTGTTTTCACTGGAGGTGTATTGTTTCAATGGTGTCCTCTGAAGGATCTCTCTGTTGACGTTAGCCATCTGTCCAGTTGGAACATGAAGAGTGAACCCCAGAGGTGATGGTGGTCAGTCCTGAAACAGTGAGCAGCGATGTTTGTTTACCTGACAGAATCCAGAATTACCTGGAAGATGGGTAACTGTGCATGCCTATGGAGATTATCTAATTATGTTGATTACTGTAGGGAGACCCATCTTAAAGGTCAGCAAAGTCATTCCCTGGCTGGAATTGGGGCTGCATAGATGGAGAAAGAGAATTGTATAGTAGTATGTGTTTATCTCTTTACTTCTTGATTGTGGTTGAGGTGTGACTCACTGCTACAAACTTCTGTTGCCTTGATTTCCCTGCCATGATGGACTGGACCTCGAATTTCAAGCTAAAATCGGCCCTTTCTCCTTCAAATTGCTTTGGACAGAGTATTTTGTCACAGCAGCAAGAAAATAACACCACAGTTAACAAGGTGATGTAATTTACAAAACAATGCACCAGGGCCAGGAGAGATGTCTCAGAAGAGCACTGGTTTCTGTTCCAGAGAACTAGGATTCTAATCCCTGCACCCTCAAGGCATCTTCCAACCATCTTCGACTCTAATACTAGTTGATCTGATACTCTCTTCTGGTCTTTGAAGGCAACAGGTATGCATGTTGTACACAGATACACAGGCTGGCAAAACACCCATACACATAAAATAAAATACAAAAATGTAACATGATGTAGTTTAGTTTCATAACTCACAATCAGCTTAAGATAAAAGTTTGCACTATGTCTTTACTGTGCGTATAATTTTCTAACAATAGTGTGCTTTTGTATAACACTATGCAAAGGCTATCCTTCCTAGCGTGAAAACCACAGCAGTGGAAAAGACTGCACTAAGGAAAGTGATGTTGGCCGAGTGCTACTCTTCTCCTCTCCTCTCTTATTCTCCCCCTACCTATGTTATCCTGTTTTATCAACACATACATATTTTTATACAATATTTACTTTAATCAAGTTCTTGCAGCAGGACACTGGGATTAAAGATACAATGAATGGTAGAACAGTAATGCAGAGACTGAAAACTGTCTGAGGGTGCCATGACATCAGCATCCATGAAAGGACACTGGAGTCTTAAGAAATCTGTTTAGGTGCAGGGGGTTTACCTGGGTGTTCATCCAGAGATGAGGAAATGTGGAGTGTAACAAAACAGAGGAAAAATCTACTAAAGGATGGCAGTGAGCTCCTGTGAGTCTGACAGCATAATCCTCCACAGGTGCCCTGAGAAACTGAAAGGTGACCCTTGGGTCTAGTAAAGACACATGATGCATGGTCTCCTGGCAATTGGCACTGCCTCTAATGCCTGGTGGCTTTTATGTCATTTCTGTAAGCAAGGGGATCAGCTTCCTGTGTATTGGGGACAGCCACAGAGCAGAGGGTGGCCTTGAAATGGGAGTGGCTAAAGCGCATGGGACCTTCCCCAGGTGACTGGGAAGCTGTGCCCCAGGGCTGGAGGACACAAACCCTAGCCTAAAACTAAGAAAGCAGGGGACTGAGGAGAGAGGCATTCTAATATGCTGAGAATGGAGAGCGAGAGGACCATACAGGGCGGCTGCAATAATGAAAGAGAGAAGAGAAAAAAATAAGTAAATCCTAGAGGAATTAGAGGCAAGAGAAAGAAGTTCTGCATTAGAATACAAAACTTGATGGGAATAGGAGAAAGAGGAGAAAATTATGCACAGAAAAGCCTAAAGGAGCAATTGTGTACAGATGGTAGAAATCCTATGGAGAATTCGTTGTCTAATGTATGAGCCTTTAGGTCACTGTTTTTCTTTTTTGTATTTATAAAAATCATTCTGAGCCATGTATTTAAAGTATTGGGTGCATTTGGTCATATATAAAGTATCTCCAGGCTTGGAGTTGAGGCAAAGTCTAGATACACAGATTTACATAACCCTAGTTATTCAAGGACACATGCAGAGGTGATGTGCTGGCTGGTTTTATGTCTACTTGTCACAAGCTTGAGTCATCAGAGAAGAGGGAGCCCCAACTGAGAAAACGTCTTTATAAGAGGGGGCCGTATGTAAGGCTATAGGACATTTTCTTAGTGACTGATAGTGGGTGGTCTACCCCAATGCTGGTCGTGTTGGCTTCTATAAGAAAGCAGGTTGAACAAGTTATAAGGATTAAGCCAGTAAGCAGCACCCTTTCCTGCCCTCTACATCAGCTCCTGTCTCCAGGTCTTTCAATATTTGAGTTCCTTTTCCTGGCTTTCCTTCTAATGGAAAATGATATGGAATCATAGGCCAAATAAATCCATCCCTTCCCAAGTTTCTTTGGCCATGGTGTTAGAAAGTTTCTAACCCCTGAGAAAAGACTATACACTCAACCCACTTATGATTTTTAAAATCTATTTATTATTGCTAGCAGGACAACAACTCTTGAGCCAAACTTGAGATTGTTGGGCAAAGCAGATCGAGGGAAGGATATTTAAAGCAGATGAGCACAGATGTTTGCTCCATCTATGGACACCTGAACCAACTTTAGTGATTTTTTTTTTTTAATTTCTTCTTTTCTTTGGGGGAGGTGGCATTTTGTTATTGTTTTGTTTTTGAGATACAATTTCTTGTATCACAGGCTGGCCTTGAACTTGCTATGTAGTCTATGATAACCTTATCCCCCTGCCTCTACCTCCCCAGAGCTGCGATTACAGGTTTGAAAAACCATATGTGGTCGGTTATACAGTGCAGGAGACTGAACCCTAGTGTCTCCTGTGTGATAGACAAACACTCTACCAACCCAACTACATCTCTTGTTGGTTTCTTGTTTCTTTAGGAAGAGTGTATTCAGTCCTAATGGGAGTCTTTTCCTAGGCATTTTAGAAGTGGAAATGAAAGAAATTTTTCCTTGGGGATAAGAATGCTAAGAAAGTCTAGAGTATTTTTCACAGTATATCAAATGCCTATTACATTCATTAATATGCAGTCAATGACTTGTATCTGTAGGGTTTGTTTCCGACATCCCCCCATGTGAATGCCAAAATCTATATATGCTCAAATCTCTTGTATAAAGTGATGCCATAGTTCATATAAACTCCACATAGTCTCCTATGTTTGAATAACTTCTAGATTACTTATAAAATGTAATACTATATAGATTGTATATAAATATTATATGTTTTAAGGGAAGACTGATAAGCAAAAAATTCTAGACACATTCAGTATAGATGTAATCATTTAAAATTTTATTTGTATTAGTAGCTGATGGAATTCGTGATATGGAGGACTAGACTTATACAATATACAGTGTAATGCAAGCTTGGGGCAAGTTGAGAAACAGGCAGGGCACTAATGATCAAAACAGAGATGTCGGGGCTGGAGAGATGGCTCAGCGGTTAAGAGCACCGTCTGCTCTTCCAGAGGTCCCGGGTTCGATTCCCAGCACCCACATGGCAGCTAACAACTGTCTGTAGCTCCAGTTCCAGGCAAATACCAAGGCAAATAAATAAATAATAAATAAATAAGGTTTAAAAAAAAAACAGAGATGTCATATTTATCACTGATCAGAGCCTTTGTGCAATGTGATATGTAGGCTGGATTGTATTACACACTCTGGAAGTAAAGCAAATTACTCAACTCAGTCTTGGCTCGTTTGCCGAGGGCTAGCTTCCCATAGTAAGTATCTGACTCTGATACTGCCCCCATGGGGTGGAAAACCTGTTTCCTGCAGGTACACTGATTCCCCACATGAGAAGAGCCATGTAGACTCAGTCCTTCTGAAAACCGGTGGAGGACCTGAGGATCCTGGCTGCAGAGAAAGCGGTTTTTCCAACCCCTTGGTGGAGGTGTTTCCGTGGGAAATGTGCGTCGGTGGGAGAGTCCTCGCAGCAGGTTCAGCACTTGGTTTCCATGTCTTCTACAGAAGATGAAGTGCAGCAGAGGCAAAGAGAAGCAGAAAAGACGGAAAGGGAGTGGACAAGAGATGGGAGGGGGGCACTGAGGCCCTCTCTCCTGTTTGTGGGGTCTTGCCCATTTTCCTGTACTTCAGAGCCGGAAGCAAATGGAGTTCTGTTCTCAACCTTGCGACAGTTCTCTTCAATCCATTATCTATTTTTTCCTTTGAATTGTACCTTTATTAGAACCACAGCATTCTATATTGGAGATGGTTTTAGCCTGTGTTTGCCATAATGGAATTTATGAAGTAAACACATACGTACCAAGAAGAACGTGGCTCAGGGAGGTGTGAGAGCCGGAAGTGAAGCAAGAAAGCGATCCAGGGATATCACAGCTTCTTGCAGAATACCTGGATTTGCAAGGCAGTTCAGCTTCTAGCCTTAGCTCCATTCCATCAAGAATTTGGCCCTGTCCCCACAGGTGGACACCAGGATGTTTCCACTACACTCCACCTCCTGGTCTACAAGCCTGAGACTGCCATGTTGCTTTGCTGCCTGATCTTGTTTGCAGAAACTGTAGCCTGGATACAGAATTGCCACAGAAGGAGCTGGACTACGAAGCAGGTGAGGTACAGACAATCTGACCAGGAAACGCTGGCAGCAAACCCTTCACATTGGTCTAAGTAAACAACTCCTCTGGTTCCTGATGAAGTCTTGTTCGTGTTTCTTTAAAATGTACTACATGGTTTGTCCCGAAGGTTCATCTAAAATAAAAACCTCTTCCTTACTTAGTTATTTAAAACTCTGCAAACGGTTCAAAATGAGGCCATTCTTAGAGTATGTCTGAAAATATTATGGTTACAGACCAAAGCTCCAACTTCTGTAGGGCTTACAGAGTAGAAATGCAATGAAAAGCAGCGCACAGTATAGGAAAGGATTGGCAGATGACTCCTCCCCTGGAAACAAGCTGTTAGTTCTATGAAATGGTTACTAGCATAGCCATAAACTGCCATGTTGGAATCATCTGTTGACCTAGAGAAGCTCTGAAGGAGCCGTCCTAAAAGGCTGTCCTGGTCAGAGCCTAGGTTCTTAGGGTTGGCTGGAGGCAGTCCTTCCCCCGGGGATAGTTCACTTGATCTTACATTTGTTGGTTATCCACAGTGCAGCGGTTAACAGGCTGCAGCACGTTTGTCTGTTCAGATGGACTTGTAGGAAGACATGGAATTTCTGGATTGCTCTAGATTTACCATTTGTATTAAGGACCCTGCCTCTGCCTTGTGTCCTACTTCTGGTAACTGGGTCAGAGTTGTTATTTTCCATGTGGAAATTCTTGTCTTTCTCTCACCGGTGCTCTAATCTCCAAATAACTGAAACTGACCTTTGCTATGATCACAGGCACACAGAGAGAGACAGAGACAAAGACACACAGACACACACAAGAAGCTAAATTATATCTGAATTTCCATCCAGGTTAATTGCCACCTTGCCACCTTCCAGTAGACTATACTGATGTCTGTTTGGATCTTGAGATGGTTTCTGCCCCATTCCAGCTCCATTCCTTATGTGCCTACTGGGATGTCTGCTTGTTTGCACTACATCCCACTGTTCCTGTTTGCATCAACTTCCATCTGTTACCTGCACACAGATACTGCTTCATCTGTGAAATAATATTGTTTGTACCTACAGATAAATTTCTGGAAAGTGAAGACAGAATTGCTAATGATTCCTTGATGTATGTTGTGATGTGCTTGTGTATCTCAGAGGAGAGGATATAGACATTCAAATTGTCCTGGATAATTTTATGTTCATCTGAGAGGAAGAAACCTCAATTGAGAAAATGTTGGGGGGGGGGCTGGACAGATGGCTTAGTGGTTAAGAGCACTGGTTGCTCTTCTAGAGGACCCAGGTTCAATTCCCAGCAACCACATGGCAGCTCACAACTGTCTGTAACTCCAGTTCTAGGTGATTAAAACCTTTACACAGACATGCATATATGGCAAAACACCAATGCACATGAAATAAATAATTAAAAATCTTATTGAAGAGGGAGGGAGGGAGGGAGAAAGAGAGAGAGAGAGAGAGAGTCCATACCTGCAGGACATTGTTTTTAAATTAGTGATAGTTGGGGAAGGACCCAGCCTGTTGTGGGTAAGGACACCCCAGAGCTTGTGTTCTTGGGTTTTATAAGAAAGCAGGGTGAAAGCTGGTGTAGTTGCACACATCTTTAATCCCAGCACTTGTGAGGCAGAGGCAAGCAGATCTGAGTCCAGCCTGATCTATATAGTAAGTCCCAGAACAGCCAGAGCTACACATTGTGATCCTGTCTCAAAGCAAACAAAAATGAAACAAAACAATAAGAAAGAGAAAGAGAGGAAGCTGAGGAGGCCAAGAGGAGCAAGCCAGTAAGCAGCACCCTGCTGTGGCCTCTGAATCAGCTCCTGCTTCCAGGTTCCTCATCCTGCTTGAGTTTCTGTCCTGATTTCCTTCTGTGGTGAACCGTGGTGCAGAAATGCAAGAGAAATAAACCCTTTCCTCCCCAAACTGTTTTGGTCACAATGTTTCAAAACACAGTAGAGTCTTGTTGTTGTTGTAGTTATGAGACGGAGTTTCTCTGTGTAGCCCTGGCTGTCCTGGAACTCACTCTGTAGACCAGGTTAACCTCTAACTCAGAGATCCACCTACTTCTGACTCCTGAGTGCTGGGATTAAAGGCTTATGCCAACATGCCTGGCTAAAAAAATGAAATTCTTAAGGTGTCTATTTAGTAAAGGCTAGAAAACGTATTTTAAAGCATATTATGGATTGTGCCAAGATGTTGTACAAAATGTCATTATTCTAGACATGTTTGCATTTGCTTATGCTGTGGACTACTGTGCTCTCTGCATGGGGCAGGTCTGTGTACAGAAGGGACAGTTAAGGAGGTCCAAGCTGACTACTTCCTTGTTGCAGGCTCAATGATGAAAAGATGTGGTTCTCAGCTCCCTGGGGTTGGTACTGTAACAGACCCTCAGAACTGAGAATGCCCACAGACCTTAGTGTACACCCACAAACCTAAGTATGCTCACAGACCTTAACACACCTGAATCCATGATGTTGAAATGGGCCATTAAACTCAACACATAGGCAGCACCATCTGCCAAAATGAAAACAAAGACCTAATCCATCAAAGTGCAAAGTTCTGGGAAAGACTAAATGTATTGACCTTGCTTTTTGGCTTCTGTTGTTCTGCTTCTGGCTAACTGTTCTTGTTAACTGAAGTCCGTCGACCCAGGAAATGAGTTTTGTGCTTAAGAGCTCACCCCGAGAAAGGCTTGGGACTGCACAGGGATCCCAAACACCCAGTGTAGTTGCAGGTTGGCTAGCAAAGACTTTCTATTGGCTTAAACCCATGTCCAAGCAATCTTCTCAGATGAACACCTCATAGCAGTAGTAGTGAGTTTTATGGTTGTTGGACTTGGACCACTGTTTTCCTTCCAGCCCTTCCTCTGTCTCACATTGACTCTCTGACATTAGGTAGTTAGGTCAGACTGAGCTACTATAACTTACTTTTTTTCTGTCAGCTGATGAACACTCTGCTTGCATGGGCTGTGTTAGAATTCCCAAGTCTTAGGAAATGTGATGAACAAGGAGCATGGTTTGAATTTAGCTTACATGTCTATATGAGTAAAAAATTCCATTAAATAAAGCATGTTATACAAGCAAAACCAAGGTGTTTTTCTCTGTGAGGACAAAAGGCTGTCAAAGGGACAGATTCTTATCTGTGAAGTGACAGACATGGGTGGAAGGCCCATGTAGGACCAGCACAGTGTAGAGAATTTCTGTTCTCTGAATTCTGTATTTTCTGAGAAGGCTCTAATGAAATATTGACTCTTGAACTGCCCCCTCCCCAGATCCAGATGTCTGTGAGTCTATCGGTGGATCTTCACACAGAGTGGCAAAAGCTTTTCTCCTCAGGCCTCCTTCTGTCTGCGATACACTCAACCTTTCACCACCAGTCAGTGCCTAATCCTTTGAAATCTCTCCTACAGGGGACTAACATCACACCCTAGGCAAACACTGAAGTTTAAAATACTTGGATGTGAAACGTATGGATTTGAAGAAGACAAAGTAGCCAGGTGGTGCACATTTTTAATCCCAGTACTCAAGAGGCAGAGTCAAGTGGATCTCTGTGAGTTCAAGGCCAGCCTGGTCTCAGAGCAAGTTCCAGGACAGCCAGAGCTACACAGAGAAACCTTGTCTTGAAAAAAAAAAAAAAAAAAGAAAGAAAAAAAAAACACAAAAACTAAAAAGACAAAGTAGCCAAGATAATAATTTATGAACACAAAAAGATGAAGCAACTAGGACCAATTTACTGTTCAGCCACCAGAATGGGAGATTTCAGGCATCTACTGATGTGACTGAACTCTCCAGACATTTTGCTAAGTGAAAAAAGCCAGTCATAACCAGACTTATCTGAGATATCTTGAACAAAGTCATGGAAGGGTGAGTAAAGTTGATAGTTTCCAGGGGAGAGTGGAGAGTGAGGTGGCCAGTGGCTATTGGTTCATATCTAATGGCTCTTGAGTGTCCGTTTCGAAAGACTAAAAAGCTTCAAGGACAGGCAGTGGTGGTAGTTTCCATGTTGGCACAGTACCATAAACATGCTTAGGATGTTGCATGTTTTGATGGTTTGAATAAGAACATCCCCCAGCAGATTATATATGTGGATGTTTAGTCATGAGGGAGCTTTACTATTGGGAGAGATTAGGAGGTGTGGCCTTGTTGGAGGAAGTCTGTCACTACTGGTGGGTTTTGAGGGTTTCAGAAGCCCAAGCCAGGCCCAGTGGCTATCTTCTCTTCCTGCTGTCTGTGCATCCAGATGTAGAACTCTGTTACTTCTCCAGTACCATGTTTACTTACATGCCACCGCGCTTCCCACCATGATGATAATGGACTAAACCTCTGAACCGTAAGCCATCCCAGTTACATGCTTTCTTTTATAAGAGTTATTAAGGTCATGGTGTCTCTTCACAGCAACAGGACACTAAAACACATCTTAAGACACTAAGGCACATCTTTTACCACTACCACCACCACCACAACAACAACATTCTTTTCAAGGAAGAATGCACAAATGGAAAGTACAGGAATTCTTCCTCCAGAGATTCCTACTCTGGCCTCAGAAAACTGAAACACTTTTGGAAAAATAGAGTGTGGGTGCAAATGACTACAACTTATTATATATATGTATAAAAATATCAAAAAGTAAAAAGTGTAGGGGAGGTGCACTAAAGCACTTTTAAAAATCCAAATAAATTGGCTCAGTGATGTTAAGAATTCAGGTTAGGTGGGAATGGTAACACACACCTGTACTTGGGAGGTGGAGGCAGGAAGGTCAGAAGTTCAACACCATGCTCTGCTTCTTGAGTTCAAGGCCCTTGTGTGTGTGTGCTGGGGGGGGGGGGTGCAGAAGACCCTCAGATATTTAGTCAGAGGCTTAAGGTTGGAAATGAGTAGTTTTTAGATTGTAAAATATTTTCATAAATTTGTTGACATTCAAAATAAATGAGCAAGTAATAAATACAGCATTAGAGCGCCTCATTCCACCAGCTCCGTCCGGGTGCTGAGTTTGCCTTGTTCCAGGTGTGAGTCTGCAAGGGTCAAAGGTGAAGTATGAGAAACAAGTGCTACAGAGCTTACCTTGACTACTATTTCCTATTTTTCTAAGCCATCTTTTTAAAATTCCCTTGTATAGTCTTAAATTTTACATGCTTTACCTCAGAAGCAGTATAACTGACCAATAGCATGTTTTTTTTTATTTCTACAAAAGTCAAGTTCACATTCTGAGCTCCGCATACCCTGCTTCCCAAACCCATGTTTGCAATACTAAGGTTTTCAGCAAAGGATGGCATTTCACTGGGCTTTTTTATATAACCAAAGTGTGTGTGGGGGGGAATGTGTGTGTTTGCAGGTGTGTGTGTGAAAGTATGTGTGAGTATAAGTGAGTGTGTATGGGTGTGTGTGAGAGAGAAAGTATGTGTATATATGGGGGTGGGGTGAGGTGTATGTGTATGTTGTGTGAAAAAGCAGCTAATAGGTTGAGAGCAACTTTAAAAAAAGTATCCACCATTAACGTTGGAAGCAACAAGTATTATAGGTTGATAACATCTGCCTGAGGTTTTGAGTGCCATAAACCTGTGTCAATAAAGTAACTTTTTCTCTTGTAAAACTGCTTAATTCTTCTGTAAAAAATTACTCATTCTTTTTCCACACTTCATTTTCTGTGTTGTTCAATAAATACCTAGCAAAGTTCTTTATTATAAATTATAGACTGCAGGGTGGTGTTGGTGGCACCACCTTCAATCCCAGAACTCTGAAGGCAGAGGACAGAAGATCTCTGAGTTTGAGGCCAGCCTGGTCTACAACGTATGTTCCAGGACAGCCAGGGCTTCATGGAAAAACCCTGTCTGAGGGGTGGGGGGGAAGAAAGAAAGAAAGGAAGGAAGAACAGACATCAGATACACACAATAGACAAAGGACAGACAGACAGAATACAGTATTGCACTAACTAGTTAACATATAATGAAAACTTGGAGCCAGATATTAGGGAAAAGCTGGAATATCAGAGAGAGGAAACAGACCATAGTCAGTTCTCATCCAGCCAGCTTCTCAGGCCAAACAAGGTAAGTGCTATCTTCAAGGGTCTCCTGTCTGACTGGTCACTTTTACAGAATGCCTGACTCTTCACCTCCTCTTGGCTTGAATATCATCCTTGCCCAGCTGTTTCACTTCCTGGCTCAACTCTGCATCATAATTCTAGAGTTAGGATTAAAGATCTGACCTACTACTGTTAGGCCTTGAACTCATAGAAATTCAGAAAGATCTCTGTCTTCTGAGTGATGGGATTAAAGGTATGGGTCACTACTAGGTCTGCCAGGAGCAGATATCTCATTGTCAAAAAAATAATAAGAACCTATGTTATTAAAATAACTTAAATGACATATTCTGTAGATCTCTGAAATGTTTGAAGAAGACCTGTCCATCTAAAATATATCTGTTTGACTTTGAAAACATATCTAATAAGTTTGATCATAATGTCTAACTACTAACTTGCATTTATTGATATATTAATTAGTTGATAATGATAACTTTCAAGGACTAAAAATTTGTATTACATTGTTAGATGAACTGTATAGGTATCAAACCTTGAACAAGCATAGAAATATATGTATGGTAACAAAATTAACCTCAACTTTGTATCAACATACACAATTTGTATACAATATACAAAAAAAATCCAGTCCACTGTAAAATATTTAAAACTAGTAATCACTTTTTTAAAAGTAAATTCAATAATCTACTCTTACATTCTATCATATCTATATCTTCTTTTTTCTTTTTTTCAGACAAGAACCCTGCATCTAATCTCCTCTGTTCAGCTTTTTTCTAACCATAACCAATAACAATTTGTAACCAATTACCCTAAACAATGACATCATCCATAACCCATTGAAAGACCAAAAACCACCCACTTCACCTCTTGGGAATGTGGGTGTTGTGTTCTTAAGTTTACTTCCTGCTGTATGGGAATGACGGCATCTTTAGAGGATCCTGAAAAGAACATCTTTTGTTAATTGTCAAGTCCTGAAATAAGTAGCTGTGTCATTTGCTGTCCAGTCTCTGCATAAAAAGAAAGTGTGCGGTTTGTCTCAAGTCCTAGCTAGAGTAATTTGTGAAGCTGTTTCGTCTCAGCTAGCCACCTCAAAATTGTTCTGAGCAGTTTGTAGTCTAAATTGGATCTTTGGGTGGTGTTTGTCAGCCTACTGGCTTTGTCATAGTCTCTATGAAATCATTGTGGGGCCCCGATATCTTTTTGGATACTAAAAGGTCACAATTAGACATCGCAAGGCTGCAAAAAAAACTGATCAGAGACTAAAACTCAATACACTGTACAGGAAGCTAGATAAAAACATTTTCCTAGAATTAATTAGTACTTTATATAAATAACAATATCATGAAAAAAAGCTTTAAAATATGCATATAATTTTATAAATTTTGATATAAACATTTAGACAGCATAGGATTGGTAATAATAGAATAGCCCCTTATTTTTAGTTATTTTTCTTTCCCCTATCAGGTGGCCCTTCTGATACAGGGATTTTCCATTTTCCTTTAAAAATCATTCTTGGATTTAGAGAAGGAGAGAGTCACACTCCAACTCCAAAGCCAGCTGTAATTTATAATTGAACTGGGACTTCAACCTTTTTTTTTTTTTTTTTTTTTTTTTACACATAAAGAGATATAGATGTTAAGCAGTAAGATTTTACTCTGTAGTGTATATTGGTACTAACAGGTCTGATATTCCTTTGCTTATAATTTTTTTCTGTATAACCTTCCTTTCTGCTTTAGAAGTCTAGATGTCCATGGACTTTTGACTTCTTGAAGATGGGTATTTCTAGTTTTCTGTAAAGACAAAATCAAAAACCTGCTCTAACCCTTGTTTGGTGAGATTTTCTTAGAACTTACAAAATTGTCACATGAGAGGGTGAGCTATCATTTCTCTTTATCAAGAAGTTTCTCTGGTTCAAATCAAGTTTTTATTCATTTTGATGGTATCCATAGCTTTTCTTCACTTGTGGGAACAAAAGCAAAACTCCTTCCCTAATATAGCACATATCCTGGCTTCCATTCTGAGGTCAGTACATCTTTGGAGTAGACAGGTTGCTTTAGCTCAGTTGTTTTTTTCTATACTTCAATGCCTTTGGATAGCTGTTGTTCCTTTCTCATTAGCATTGAGAAAATTCAAAGTTAATAAAGTATTATGTAGTTTATTTCTGGGGGTCTTTGTTATTCCTGTTTCTATAGCATACCATTTAGAGTTTCATTTGACCTCTCTATGACCACTCCTTGTATGATTGTGTGGTATACCGGTAATATGTTTTAAATTATAATAAGCAAAAAATTTTGATTTTACTAGAGACATATGGTAGAGCATTGTTAGTCTTAATTTGTACAGGTATTCCCATGATGGCCATAGCTTATAACAAATATGTGATTTCTGAACTCAAAGTAGTTGCCCATTGAAATACTGAAAACGTATCTATTGTATGATGTACATATTTTAATTTTCTAAATTCTGTAAAATGAAACTCATCAAAATTTCATTTTTATGTATACCTTTAGGATTACTCCCTGCTGGTAATGGAGTTTGGTTATAGAAGAAACATGTGGGACAGATTTTTACAATTTCTTTGGCTTGTTGCAAAGTGATGGAGAAATTTTTTTAACCTTTGTTATTAACATGATGTTTTTATGAAACTCTAAGGCTTATAGCCAATTTTTATTAATAATTTATTAATTTTATTATTACCTTGTGCTAGACCTATATGGGATCAAATGTGTGTTATATAGAAGGAATGATTTCTATTCCTGATTATTTCTCTATAAAAAAAAAAAAACTTTATTTATTTATTTATTTATTTATTTGCCTTGGTGCTTGCCCGGAACTGGAACTACAGACAGTTGTTAGCTGCCATGTGGGTGCTGGGAATTGAACCCGGGTCCTCTGGAAGAGCAGACGGTGCTCTCAACCGCTGAGCCATCTCTCCAGCCCCCTGATTATTTCTTGTAACAGAATAAATAATTAGTTCTGATTCATCAGGAATAAAGTCAACAGTTTCAATGTGTAAAACACTCTTTCTGCAAACCAAGCATCAGTGACTATGTTAAGAGGCTCTGTAAAATTCATTAATATCATCATGATGCATATAATTCTGACTTTTGAGCAAAGTTATAAGGGCTTTGGTCCACTTTACTTGCATTTTCACATTTGTAACCTGACTTTTCTGATTATTTTGCATTAGCACAAAATGTAGGGGCTCTAGAATTTGGTGTATCCTGTACAACATGAGGAAAAATCCAGTTAGTTCCCTTTATAAATTTAATTCTTTTGCTTTGAGGATGTCTGTTGTTAACCTATCCAAAAAAATTACTGTGGGAAAAGGGTATCTCTTTGCCTTAAACCAATTCCCCTTTTTAAGAAAACTCAATTCACTCATCAAAGTTGTTGTCAATGATGATTCAAATGACTGTGAAATGGGGCAGCTACCTAGTATGGTAGCAGCCAAAGGAGGGCATCCAAAAAGAAAAAAAATCACAACTCACTAGGAAAGGGAGGCTGCTGTATGAAAAACTTAACCAGATGAATATGGAGTAGAAATGCATGTGGCAGGTTCTGCCTAAGGCTGTAGGCTGTGAAAGCCTAACCAGCTAGTAATTACTCTCTAGCCATGTGTAGCTTTTTTGTGAATTCATGTCCCAAAAGTTAGTTGCCAAATATTGCACAAATTCTAATTAGCATATAATGAAAACCCAGAGTCAGATACTGGGGAAAGCTGGACTACCAGAGAGAAGAAAGACCATAGTCAATTCTCTCTCAGACAACTTCTTAGGATGAATGGGGTAAATGCTATCTTCCAGGGTCTTTAGTGTGGCTGGTAACTTCTACAGAATGAATGGATTTCTGCTTTCTCCTGCCTTATATATCTTCCCTGCCCAGCTGTTTTACTTCTGGGATCAACTCTGTATCATAATCCTAGAGTTAGAATTAAAAATGTGAGCTACTACTGTTTGTTTGATAGGCCTTGAACTCACAGAAATTCAGAAAGACATCTGTCTCCTGAGTGATGGGATTAAAGAGGCCATCCCCCAGTCCATATAGGATTACTTTAAAAAAAAAAAAAAAAAAAAAACTTTATTTATTTATTTATTTGCCTGGAACTGGAACTACAGACAGTTGTTAGCTGCCATGTGGGTGCTGGGAATTGAACCCGGGTCCTCTGGAAGAGCAGACGGTGCTCTTAACCGCTGAGCCATCTCTCCAGCCCCATAGGATTACTTTTTACTGCCAGCATGTATCATATAGCTCCAAGGGTGAAGAGTGACATGTGGTATTTCTGACATGTGTTTGTGCCTCTTTTAAAACACCTTAGAAGAGTGGGATTGTACAAACACACTGAGTTATATTGGAATGGCAGGTGAGCACTTGATACTTGGTATGACATAAAGTTAGGTGAAGTCACATCCTAAAATATTTTAATGATTTTTAAGGGTCACGTGGAAAATCTTAATGAAAGTTTTTAATGTGGTAAACAGTCCATTTTTAACATTATGTTTTGTTATTAGAATTATTAACATAAATTAACTACATAAAGGATTCAATGTTATTTCTGTAACTGTATACATGATGGATTAGCATCTATCCACATGTTTTCTATTTTCAACTCTACCCTGACCCCTGTTATCCTTTCCAGTCTCTAGAAGTCCCTCCCAGTGTCCTTCTGTTCCCTGCCCCTTACTGTGCCACTTCTAGTAACTACTATTCTGTTCTTTCCTTCTATAAATGTGCCCTATGGATTTCTATACATGAATCAGAACATGACATTTTTATACTATATGACCTGTTTCGTTTAACAAAATAATCACTTCCCTGCACGTTGTTGCAAATAGGAAGACTTAATTCTTCTTTTTAAAAATGATTTATTATTGTTGCTAATTTGAAGGCTGTGTGTGTGGTGGGGGAGGGGCTGTACATCTGCCATGACACAATGGTGGAGGTTGGAGGACAGCTCTCGACCATTGGTTCTCGTTGACCCTGGGGTTCCGGAAATTGAACTCAGGTCATCAACAGGCCTATGCAGCAAAAGCTTAAGCTTTTATCTGCTGTGCTGTCTTGCTGGCTTGGATTTCATATTTTTATGGCTGAGTACTATTTCATTGTATAACTATATCAATGCTTTCTTTACCCATCCATCCACAGATGCACATTTAGGCCAACTCTACTTTGACTCCTGTGAACATTGCTATAGTAAACATCGAAGTGTAAGAATCCTTTTGGTATAAAAAATATGCCTCCTTTGGTCATAGCAAGGAATATACAGATCATACTGTAGCTCTAGTTTTTTTTTTTTTTATCAAACTTTACTTATTGAGTTACTGACATTTTAAAGACAGGGTCTTTCTGTGTATTCTTAGGTGATCAGGCTAGCCCCAAACTTACAAAGAACAATCACTTTACCTGCACTCCTGAGTACTGAATTACTGGTGTGAAGCCACCATGCTAAACTGTCTCTTCAGTTAGTTAAATCCATGTTGTTCTTTAGACAAAGATCATGAGACATGAAAGTGTGGCCCATTCTGGAGCTGAGCTACAAAGTGCCTCCAAATCCAAAGCATGAGGGCATCTGAGCATGAATCTGTCTAATGAGACCACACAGCAGGCACTATTGTCCTGCTTAGTTATGCAGAATAGGGTCTAGATTTTCCTTAGACACACATTCCAGCTGGGCCAGTGAGACTGCTAAGTGCCAGGAGCCTGGTGAAAGAGTTGTAAGCACAAATCTGAGGCAAGAAGAGAGAGAGAGAGCCAGCTGGAGTTCCCTACAGCCTCTTTAAACCACACACAAGCTCCGGACTGCTTTCCTGTCCATGTTTTGTTATGAGACATAAACTATTCGTTAGGCTCCCATTCATCCAGGCTCATGTCATTTGCAGCTGAAGTCCAGTACTTTGTCTTGACTAGGAAAGGGCAAGCCTTGAAATAATGCATGAAAATCACATGTCTGAACATTGCTGAGAAGGCAGGAGGCTGAACGTCCCAGAGAGCTGTTTTCTCTGAGCTGTAACAAGCCTGTTGGGGTGTGCCCTAGTTTACTGCCCTAGTGCTATGATGAAGTCCATAACCAAAGCAAGTTGGGAAGGAAAGAATTCATTTCGTCTTACAGGGTATAGTCTAGCATCAAAGGAAGCTAGAGCAGAACTGGTGCTTGAAGCAGAAACCACAGAGGAACACTCATTTGGGGCTCACACCTGCTGGATTTCTTCGTTTGCTTCCTTATACACCTGCCCCAGAATGACACTGGTGGCCCACAGTGGGTAATGTCATTCCTGTATCCATTAACAATCAGGAAAATGCCCCACAGAGATGCCCTAGGCTTTCTAGTGGAGTCAGTTCTTCAACTGATGCTCCCTTCCCGCATATATGTCAAATAGACAGCTAAGGATGATGAGTGGACCAACCCGCAGGAAACAAATTCTGTTATAAGAGCTGCTTTCAAAAATAAGGCTTCTGTAGTTGGAAAAGGCCTGTTATAGAAACAATTTTTGTATATTTAATTTGTGATAGCTTTGTTGTTGTTGTTTTGTTTTTGAGACAGGGACTTATGTAGTTCAGGCTAGCCCTGAACTCCCTCTGAATTATAGGTTTGTAGCACCATGCTCATTTTATATAGGAATTAAACTCAGAGCTTCATGCTTTCTAGGCAGTCACTCTTCCAACAGAACCCCATCCCCCTCATGTCTTAATCTGAAATGTCAAATTCTGATAATCAAGGTTTTTTTTTTTTTTTTTTCACTGAAAATCTATTGTGCATATGTTGGGCAAGTCAGACTAGGGGATCCATTAAAAAATGACAGAAGGTTCTTAGCTTTCTTTAACATCAATTAAGCTCAGCTCCACCATCTCCCCCAAAGTGTGCCACACACAATCCCCCCCACACACTTTGTAATGCAACAGTGCAGCACTTCGGCTTCTCAGAAGCTCCATGCATCTGCTGCTCTGGAGGTCCTGGTTTCCAGGAAGCTGGTGGATATTACCTGTGAGGGGCTGATGCCTGGGTGTGGGGGGTTCAAGGGACAAGATTTGATTGCAAGGGTACATAAGGTATTCCTGGAGGTCTGTTCAGAGTATTAACAGAAGTCTTCGAAGGGAGCTTAAGGAAGAGCTGGCTGGGGTAAAAGTCCGTGTGTCTGAAGGAACCTGGGTAAGTCCTGTTTACATAAGCCTGTTTGTAGCTGTGCACCTGGATCCTCTCCTTATAGACGGGAGAAGTTATCATCAGAGTTTACAGTCCTTCGTACGGCTTCCTCCAGGAGAGCTCTGCAGGGCTGATGGTTAAAACCAGCCCCATAAAAAGGGAAAGGTGACAGGATTAAGAAAGCAACTCTCCTTTCTGCTTTCTTGTGGTTTTGCTCATGCAGAAAGAGGCGTGGCCACATATGCCACCTTAGGTAACACTTTCAAAAATACATTTTTTGAGAACTTATACACGCATATGTATATTTTGATCATCTTTGTGACCTCCTGCTCTGACTCTTCTTAGATCAACCTTTCATGCACATACCTTCTCTGTCCACTGATTTTAGTTTGAGCTGCCAGTGTACTCATGGGTGTGGGGCCATCCCCTGGGGCATGGCAGGCTTACCAGGACCACACCTGTAAACAATGTCTCTTTCCTCCCCAAGAAGCCATCCATGGGTCAATAGCTCTGGAGGGAGGGGTGGGGCCATTTGGACTCCTCCCCACTCTATGCTGGAATGCTGACTAGCTCGATCTGGTAACACTTTTGATGCTTAAATTTTAGGAGAGTAAAGACAATGGTACAAAGAAACTAATTGTTCAGAGCAGACCACAAACTTAAAAAAAAATGAGAGAATTCCTTACTATTAAGTCATCATGTTCTTCGGTCAAGGTTAATAGGATGGGAAAGTAGGGTAGAGACATAAGGAAGAATCTGTTTGATTGGAATATTGCCCTGCCATTTCTTCTCATAAACTACAATATAACAAGCAGCAATCCACCAGACCTAGACTCTCAGAACAGATTTAGTGGGGAAATAAAAGTATAAATCTACACCTAAATGAGAGAGAATTGAGTTTGTTTGATTTATTTTTTCCCACAAACACTTCCCTAACACATACATACATACGCACAGCTTTGTGTGCACACATTCACTGTGCGTTTCTCAACCTCACCCAGTAATGGAGCCCCTTAAAAAGGAGTAGAGGGGGCAAACAGGGAAGGGACAAAGGGTTTTATGGAGGAAACAGGCTGGCTGGCACTTATGGCCTCATGGCCCTCGTCATCTGAATGGCTATGTCAGTCTAGCTGCCATTTGCGGTTTCCATACATATAAAACACTTTGTAGCCCATCTCGTAACTTGACATAAATGAGTTATCTGAGAGGCGGGCACTGGAGTTAGAGATGGTCGTGAGCAATCTTGTAGGTGCTGGGAGTGAAATTCTCAGGCCTCTGCAAGAACTGAGCTGTCCATCGTCTCGCTGTTGAATCTCATCTCAGTAGTACAGGTCGGGGCGACATGTTACTCCCTTCTCTTTCTGTGATCACAGCAGGGAAGGTGAGTGCTGAACTGTTTAGTACAGCAGGACACCTGGGCAGCACTGGCTAAAATGTTTCCAGTGGTAGAGCACCTGCTTTGCGTGGAGTACATCAGCATGCCCAGAATAAAATAATAAACTAATGACATTTTCAAGTTCCTGAACCATGGTAAAGTAAATGAGAGGAAAAAATGCCTTCAGGCACACAATGAAGGGTGAGGATGTCAGAGTACAATAAAGTTCCTCATTCATTTCCCTTGGAGAACATACACAGCCCAGAAATAAAGTCCTGAACACTGAGCGTGAAAGAGAAGCCCAAGGCAATTACTCTTCCTCTTGGAAGCAGCAGCTACACAGGAGGTGGGGAGTCTACACCAGATGAACAAAGAGGGAGGATCCTGATGATCTCACTCCTTTGGGGAGCACTGACTGACTAACAGAGGAGCACCGACTGACTAACAGAGGAGCACACGCTGCTGGTAAATGTATTTCATTTCTATGTACAGTGTGAAGGTAAGAAAAAGAACCTCCAGAATTCTTCATAAGAGAGAAACTGCATTATTTACAAGCAAGCTGGTAACTATTTCCAGGCTTGGAAGAAAAGATATTCATCATTTTACTTATTTATTTTGAAAGGAAGTCTCACTCTGTAACCCAGACTTGCTTCAAACTCACAGAGTTCCTTCTGCTTCTACGTATTAGGATTACAGCCAAGAACCACTTCATCCACCCTCATGGTGTGTATTTAAAAAGCATCACCAAAATACATGGTGAGGTTGAGATAAAGATGGTAACAAGACCCATGACTTCAGCAGCACAACCACTACTTTCCTAAGCAAGCATAATTCCTAACTACATTCTAAATATTTATCCCAATACCCACAGATAAGTGTAGGTCTCACTTCTCAGAGAAATGTCTCTTTGCAACAGTGGGAGACCATTACAGAAAACCACAATGAATCAAACTACAAAGAACAAGTATGGTACCAGACCCCAAGTGATACATCTACCACACAGCTTCTACACTCAAGCCTCAGGGAACAAAGTGTAGGGGGAAAGATTCTAAGACGTAGTGGAATAGAATGTCTGCTTTGTAATTGCATCTCACCAATTGTCTTACTGTTTTATTGATGTAACAAAACACCATGATCAAGGTCATGATAAGAGAAAGCATTTAGTTGGGGGCTTGCTTATGGTTTCAGAGGGTTAACCCATTATCATCATGGCAGAGAGCATGGTAGCAGACAGGAAAGCATGGTGCTTAGAGAAGTATCGGAGAGCTCACATTTGAACCAAAGTTACAGTTAGTTACAAAGAAAAAGAGATACTGGGCCTGGACTTTTTCTCTTGCTTTGGTTTTGGAGACAGGGTTTCTTTGTGTAGCCCTGACTGTCCTAGAAGTAGTTCTAGAGACCAGGCTGGCTTCAAACTCCCAGAGATCCATCTGCTTTTGCCTCCTGAGTGCTGGGATTAAAGGTGTGCACTACCACTGCCTGGCTTGGCCCTGGATTTTTAAAATCCCAAAGCCTACCTCCACTAATGAGCCTTCTGCAATAAGGCCACACCTACTCCAACAAGACTACACTTCTGAATCCTTCCCAAACAGTTCCACTAACTGGTTTTTGTTTTGTTTTTTAGACAAAGTCTCTCTATGTAGCCCTAGTTGTTATGGAACTCACTATGTAGACCAACCTGGCCTTAAACTTACAGAGATCTATTTGCCTCTGTCTCTTGAGTGATAGGATTAAAGACATGTGCCACTATGCCCAGCAGTTCTACTAACTGGTCTAAGTATTCGAATATATGAGCCTCTGTGGGATATCTTTCTTTATGCTGTGAATAAGCTTTCTTATTGGTTAATGAAGAGGCTGTGTTGACCTATGACAAGGCAGCTTAGAGGCAGGAGGGAAATCCAAGCAGAGATAAAAGTCCCAGAAGGGCAGAGTCAGAGAGATGCTGTAAGTTGCTGTCCAAAGAAGCAAGATGTGAAAGTACCAGTAAGCTAATAGCCATATGGCAAGACATAGATTAATAAGAATAGATTAAGTTAAGTTGTAAGAGCTAGTTGGTAATGAACCTTAATTGTAATTAATATTAGCCTCTGAGTAATTATTTTATAAGTGGCTGCAGGACTACAGGCCCCAACTTCGGGGCTAGGCCAGGCTGAAAACTTTAGACCACATGAGCCTATATTTTAATTGTCATTCAAACCACCACACAGATGAACTCTCATCAACAGAGTTGCCTAAACAACACCTGGACAAGGACAATATCACTGACATGCTAGCATGGAAAGAGGAAACTCCATGGGTCCCTAACCTAGCCTATACAAAGCAACCCTATAGAACTATAGGCAACAAAGAATGCTGGGAATTGGAAAACAGTCTTCCCAAGGAAGAGATTCTCAGTTGGCTATCCAATGCCAAATGGTCAGCCCTGAAATTATATATACACACAAGAAAGATTATAGAGACTGAGAAAGATGGGGACACACCACACACACACACACACACACACACACACACACACTAAAAAGAAAACAGCCATGAATTTGCGGGTGGTATATTAGAGGACCTGGGAGAAGTGAAAGGAAGAGAGAAATGATTAATGATATTTTTATTTCAAAAAACAAAAGTAAAGAACTTATTAAGAACACAGCAGTCCAAAAGCAACACCAATGACAAAGAGAAACAGTGAAGGGTTGTGTCCTCCACTAACTGAGCTAGGACAGCACCTAGAAGAAGAGTGAGTGTCTCTTTCTGAGAACCCCCATGCAGGAGATAGTAGCCTGAGAAGAGGACCCAGTGGGGAGAGGGTGCATTATGCATAAACAACTGCATTCTGCAGCTTTAGAATTGTGGGCTAGGATCTTTTGCAAGGTGGAGGCAGTGGCAATGGCGGGGGGGTCAGAAGTTTAGGGTCATCTTTGGCTATATACTGAGTTTGAGGCCTTTCTGGGATATTTGAGATTCTGTCTCAAAAACAACAAAAATTTACAATTGTAGAAACTTTGTTTTTTGCAATAGCCCCCATATTAAGAAATGCTATTAAAATAAGTTTCTTTGAACAGAATTTTCATCATTAAATGAATAATAGTAATAATCAAAATCATGGAAATTATGTATTTTTATACCAACACATGCTCTTTTATTCCCCCTCCAAACCCTGTGGTGCTGTGGTGCAGGCCTGCAACCCTAGCATTTGGGGGTGGGGAGTGGGCAGGAGACCAGAAGCTCAAGGAAGGCTAGCACTCTATTGTGTGTCCTATCTTACACGAACAAACACACACATACATACACACACACAAACACAACACACCTAAATAAATCAAATAAAAAATAAGAAGCAAATCTTAAAAATCTGTCGTCTCACTTAAATAGATAAGTTTATAATAGTGAAAGGGTACTGTTTTTTTAGAAAGCTGATCCCTAACCTTTTCTGTGAAATTTCTCCAGGTTGCTAATATGCCCTCCCATATTAGATTTAACTATTTAATAGGAAAAAATGGTGATTCTAAAACCCACAATGTATTATAAAGTCGTGGGGAGGCTTCTCTTGACCTTTACCAGTTGGGTTTTGGCACCAAAGTTAGTATTTCGCACATGAAAGAACTCGCCAGTATGCTGCCAAGGGAGCCATATTAGGTTTATTAAGGAGGGGGAGGGGGGTAGGGAAGAGAAAAAGAGAGTAGGGAGCAGAGAGGAAGAGAAAAGAGAAAGTCTCCCACGTGGTTTCAGATTTTAAAGGTTAGGCATGGCTTACGTCCTCAGAGGTTTTGGAACGAGTCCCTGCAGGTGGGGGCGTGGCCACGACAACGTAACAATCTATCACTGTGGAAATAAAACCTGTCTTAGAAATCAATACCATAGTTTTAGGTGTTTCATGTTTCAAAACCAGAATAGTAGAACCCAGTACTGATAAAGCTGAACTTGCACTTATAATCAGGAACAGCTTCTTTATAGAAAGCCAAACTTTAATAGATGTCCAAGGGCCAAATAGATGTTCAGCAGGTAAAGGTACTTGCTGCCTCACCCAACCACTTAAATGTAATTCCTGGGACTCACGTGGCTTATGGTTCAGGCTCATTTCCAATGTTTCTTACAACTTAACACATTCTTATTAATCTATGTCTTACCACATGGCTAGTGGTTTACCAGTACTTTCACGTCTTGTTTCTTTGGGCGGCAGCTCACGGTGACTCCTCCTGATTCTGCTGCCCTCTTTCTGCTTTATCTGTGCTCAGATTTCCCTCACTTCCATGGGATTGATGGGGCACTCTCTCACTGACCTGCAACTCTTGACAGTCTCTTCTGTGAGTGGGGACTCCAGGACCTATCCTTATAAGAGTTAGCTTTGGACAGCTGGGCTAGATCCCACACCAAGGTCTTGCTTAGTCCTGAGCTAAGGCTCCCAGAGAAATGTAAAAGGACCATGGCCAAGAAGCTCCCAGAGAAGCCCAAGAGGCTCAAAAGCTGAGCTGGGCTGAGTGACTTAAGAGTTGGAGATTGTCAGCTGAGCATATTTCTGGCATCTGTGTAGCCTTTTCTGAAGAGCATCTCCATTTCTGTCACTTAGCACAGCAGCTCTGGGTACCCACTACAAATAGTCATGATGTGGCATCATCACCTCATCTTCACTATTAGCAAATGAACCTCAAACTCGAGAGAGAGCTAGAGAAAAAGAAAGAGAAACCCTGAGTCCTAATTTCTGTTATATTTGTTTGTTCATTAGAGACAGGACCTCCTGGGGCACATGTTGGCCTTTAAGGTGCTATATAGATGATGACCTTGACCTTCTGATCTTCTTGTCTCCACTTCCAGAGTGACAGGCCTGCATCACTACACCAGTCATCATGTGGTGGTGGTTCTGCGGATCCAATCTAGAGCTTGGTACACGTTAGAAAAGCACCCTACCCACTGAACCACATTCCCATGCTGATTTCTGTGTCCTTCGAGGGTTAGAATGCCCAGTGTATTCAAAATAAGCCTGATCACCACCTGTGAGAATGAAATGCATTATAGATTTATCACACAGGGCAGGGAAATGTGATTGATCTGAATACAGTAATGATAAACTCAGAGATACTGGAGTCAGTGTCACATTAAGGAAAGCAACCAAAATATGTTCTCCTGATGTCATTTAACCAAGATGGAGCCCAGATTTGGATTCTCGGCTTCTCTCTCCCCATTGTCCCTGTGTGTTTATTGTATGAGTCTCAATCTGAATCTGTGTCTGCCTGCAGGCTGTCTTGTGTATTTGTCTGCGTGTTCTTGTGTATCTGTCATGTTTGTCCCTAACAAAGGGCTTTGGTCCTTCTTTTGTTAAACAGCACAGGAAGGAGTGAGGGATATTTTAAAGAAACCTTTAATGGTCTATTTTTAAGGGATGAAGAACTGACCCACATAACAAACAAACACACCATCAAGTAATGCTAAAATGCTGCTTTCAGCATTTATGGTGACTATTTATTTTACAAGGCCACTTTCAGCATATTTTCTATTTCAAGCAGATGGTTATTGTAAGGCATTACTTTAGGTCAGGGGTACCAAGAGCACATGACTTAAGATGGCAGCTATGCATAGCTTAGGTTGTAAAAGCCCATAGCTGGGATTTAAAGCAAGTGAGGCTGGTTGTTACATTGTTCTCTTAATGGCAGGTGAGACAAACAGTTGAGCACACAGCAGGGTATCAGTCTTGTATGTATTATTAACTCTGACTGTGAGGTCTAGCAAGTGTGTCTCTTAAAATGTAAGAGATATTTTTATCATAATGCATCTCTGCAGCCACCCACAAAAGCGTGGCCTGTCCTCCGTTTGTTATGACGATCCCTCCCAAGTCTAATACCAACATATTGCCTCAATATTGGTTATTCTATTTGCAAAGTCCCACAAATCAGCATTGAATCCAAATGGCCCTCAGCCGGTCTCTGTAAAAACTGATTAGGCTTCTTTTTCTCCTGGGGGTGGTGGAGGGGTGTTAGAACTAAAGAATCTAGTTACATCCTAGGGTACCTTATTCAAAGAATAATGTGTGCAAAAGGCCTTTGAGATTTAATTTCTATGTAAGCTCAAGGAATTATCTTCATGGTATTCAAATATTCATAGATGTATGAAAACATTCTTGACTGAATCCATGTTCTACTAAATGTTAACTCTAACATGACCTCTAACATCTCTCTCTCTTTCCTTCTTTCTTGTCTTTCTTTCCCCTCTTTTTCCCCTCTGTCTCCCTTCCCCTCTCTATTTTCTTTCTTTTTTTTTCTGAGACAGGCTTAGGTTATGTATCCTGGTGCCTCAGTCTCATGGTCCTTCTGCATCAGTGTCCTGAATGCTAAGATTACACCTTCTTATCAATATGTGCTTGATACTGATATTGTTAGCATTGAGCACATGTATTTTTCCCTCTCAAAAAAAATTAGTTGTAAGATTTTATTGGAAATTCAAAATCTGTCTTTGAGAGGAATAGAAAGCATTGCTCAGGGGTCAGGGTTACCAGGTGGAGTCTGTTGGATATCATCTTATTTGGAGATAGCCTAAGTTGCTACTACCAGAAACTGGTACTTTTGTCTGTCAGAGGAAGCCTTTTTCATTAAACATCTTAAATGCCGTATTTATCATATCTCTCTGAAGGGTTTGAGGACCATCATCTAATCTATTAAATATACTTGATTTTAAACAAACTTGACTTATTTTTAGTTGCTTGCTTTATGGTTAACATGGACAGCATATACAGAATGCTAAAGCTGGTTCTTAAAATTGAATTAAACTTTTCCCAATAAAATGTTTTTACTAATTATTTGAGAATTTCATACAACAAATCATGATTACACTTATATCCCATTCCACCCAAAAATACTCTTCCACCCTTGAGCCTTCCCACAAAAAACCCCAGTAAGCCCAATTTGGTTTGCTTATAATACTTATTGGAACATGGTCAAAGCTCCATTGGTCAGACCCTTAAAGAAAACTGAGTCCTTACCCCAACAAAAGCCATCAACTGTGAAAAGATATTCTTCATCATGTTTATCACAATTTTTAAGGACTCTTCAATAGCTTTTTGTCTGGGCTGTTTCTTTTTTGGGGGCCACAGAAGCCATCAGTGTCTGTCATTCTTGGTTATAACTCTGCAGACATGGATACCGCTGCAAAAGAAGCTTCTTTGAACATAGCAGGCAGTGGCAGCACAGATTATGGACTTCAACATGGTGCTGTATGGACTTCAACATTTCTCTCCCACCCATTAGTACCTGGATAACCATTCAGAGGCTTAACATAAATTACAAATGCTTGGCCATTAGCTCAGGCTTGTTACTAGCTAACTCTTAAATTATCCCGCTTGTATTAAATGTGTGTTACTATGTGGCCCATGGCTTACTAGTTGTTTCACATCTTGTTTCTTGGCTGACTTGCAACATCTGTATCTGGCTAGTTACTCCTGACTCCTTTCCTCTTCCCAACATGCTTAGTTTGGTCACCTCACCTATACTTTCTGCCTGGCTACTGGCCAATCAGCATTTTATTAAACCAGTTTGAGTGACAAATCTTTATGGTGTTTAGCAGAATTTTTTCACAGCATTTCTCCATTTTTGGCTAATTAAAAAGTAGGGTTTTTATTTTAACATAGTAAAATTATATATAACAAAACAGTTATCAAGCAAGAATTGCAGTTACAATATCTAGTCTATTTGTATTTGACAAAATTAAAGAAAATATTCTATCATCTATCCCATCTTTGTGAGTCTAAAGCTTCATATCTAACTTACCTTTTATCATAACTAACTGAAACTATAATTTTAACTATCTAGTTAGTCTTCAACTACATCAAAGACCACAGAAGAAAATAATATTATCTGAGTACAGGAAGTGCAAAAAGGGACTTCCAAAATTCTAGAAATGACAAAGACATCTGGTTGCCTAGACAGTCACCTTAATCCTAAAATTTTCTAGAAGGTTGGCATTGAACAGGGTTAGCAAATATATAAGTCATTAGACACACATCTCTAAGTAAGTTTCTGTTAATCTGAGTAGATCTTTATAAACATTAATCAAACATACCTTACTTATCAAATATATGTTATTAAAATCCTATTTTTATAAACTAGAGTGGAATCTATATACAGTATGCTGTGTATACAATATGAATATACATATAGTTTACATACATATACAATATGCCATAGCAAAACATTTTCCTTTTTTATTTATTATTTGGTGATTTTACATCATGTACCCTCATCAAACTCAGTTATCAGTCCTCTCAGATTCATACTCATTCTTATGATCCTTATTTACAAAAACTCCCATTCATGATGCTCCCTTACTTACTGGAGCATAATTAAACTCCCTTTGGACAGCCCCTTAAAGAAAATGAGTCCTTCCTTACCCATACCCCTGCCAGAGACCTTCAGTGCAGAAGTGAAGCACTGTGTCATTTAGCTATGTTCTAGCCTTGAGCTCTTGTGTACAATGGCACTTTTTTTTTTTAAGTCCACTAATGAGTGAGCTTAGAGCTAAGAGATTTTCAAGAGTAGAGACTAGAGAAAGCTCAGAGAGAAGAGACTGTGGGGATCATTTACTTGTGCTAAGGCAGAAGTTATCACAATCAGCAAGAATTTGGAAATCAAGTGTGCATTTTGTGGTCATTGAGCTGAACTGAGGCCAAACTGTTCGCAGTAAGTCAGAAAGGCTTTAATGAAACCTCTGCGCTTGAGGAGGAAAAGATTAGGGAAGGCAGGTGATGAATCTAATTCTGAAGGGAAAGAGCTGAGGGAGAGTGAGCAGGAATGAAGTCATACCTCAGAAGCAGAGTGGGAGGGGCTTAGGGAAGAGGGTCACGAACAGGAACTCTGCCAGAGGGAGGATTTCAGTAGAGGGAGAGGAGTAACTTCTCCAGCAGAGAGATGCCCTGAGTCACAGTGGTGAAGCAAACAGTAGACTCCACAGAGCTAACATACAGAGACTCTGCATGTGATGGGATCCAAGGAGGGCAGAGAAGGCTCTGGGAGCCACAGAGACTTAGAAAACACTTACTTGATGGAAAGGCAATCAAGTGGTTAGAGCTGGTGGAGCAGAAAACAGCTGGAGAGGCGACTGCAGAATGTGGAGTTGAATGTGGTGGGTGCCAGAAACCAATAATCCATACCTTAGGAGACTCAACCCAGAGGCTTGGTTCAGCTAGGAGAAGCTGAGACTCTTGAAAAGGGGTTCATTGTGCCATGCCTCTTCTGGGTGTTCTGCACCAGATGTATGTTGTAAAGTATTACTTTAAGATGTATTATTTTTGATTATGCTGTGGCAACTTTTTAATGATGTAAAAAGTTTTGTTTATGTTGCATTAGTTTAACCCATTGAAGCTGTGTTACTGTGCCTGTCTAAAACATCTGATAGTCTATAAAGAGCTGAATGGCCAATAGTAAGGCAGGAGAGAGAAATAGGTAGGGTTGGAAGGCAGAGAGTATAAATGGAAGGAGGAATCTGGAAAAGGAGAAGAATCCACAGAAGGGGGAGGACTTCAGTGGTGAGGGGCAGCCATCCAGGTACACAGCAAGCCATGGAGTTAGAAACAAAGGAAGGTGTATAGAAACAGAAAAAGAAAGCTTATAGGCAAAGGTAGATGGGACAATTTAAAGTTAAGAAAAATCTGGCAGGGGGGAGGGAGCCAAGCTGAGGCTGGGCATCAATAATTAAGAATATGCCTCCGTGTGTAAATTTGTTTGAAGCTGGGTGGAAGGGAAAAAAGCATCTTGGCATCCAACATGAGGCTAAAGTAAAAGAAAAAACAACAGACGTATAAACTGACAACATGGCATGCTTAAATGGGAGGTTTTTATCGTAGACAGGAAAGAGGGAATGAATGGCCAGAGGCCAGAGCAAAGAGAGTAGATTGAACATGGCCAACGACTGGATATGGTTAGAACTATCTAAGGGAGAATAGCATGGCTGGGGTGGGTAGTGGGTGGATAAAGAATGCAGAAAACAGTACACAAAGCAGGAGCAGCGTAGGGTGAAGAGGGAGGAAGCATAGAGGAAATAGCAGAGTTATAAGGAGAGTGCATAGCTGGGTGAAGGAGACCTGTGAGCGAGTGGGAGGGAGTTTAGGGTAAAGAAGGAGGTGAGACGGTCTAGATGCTAGTATGGACTCTGAAAATTGTAACAGGTAGTTGTGATACTGAGGGAACCTGGAGGTCAGCATGAGTTTTGATATGCTAATAGGTACCACAGGTGCCCAAATGTACCTTCTGCCAGAGATATAGGAAATGACTCCTTTTGAAACCAGCTTCATGCATTCTTAAAGAATTCTGGCTTTTATCTAGCCACCAGAAATCCTCCTGTCTTCCAGATTGAACTAATTTCTGGATATTTGGTCTACCCTTTGAGGATTGGGTAATTGGAGTTTCTTTGGGCCTGAAAGGACTTTCCAGTGCCCCTGCTTTCTGCTTGTAATCCTGTGTTCATTGCTCTGTAAGATTAGTAAATGACTGGTTCCTTAAAGTGGACTTTGGTGGAACTGCACCTCAGTTTGACATTGGAACCATAGGAGGAAATGCATAGCCATTGTTTAAGTCTCCCCAAGAGGAGGAATTTTAGCAATATTCCACAAGACCATTGACAAGGAACTAGGGTTAAATCAAGGGAACATCAGTCAGGAACTTTCTGTATTCTTGTCTGCAACAAATATCCAAATTGTTCCAGTATAACAAAAACATAGGAGTCAGCAATTTAGATAAAGACCTGATAAATTCAAAGACAGTGGAAAATTGATTATCTGACCCTCTCTCCACATTTTTTTTTCCAAGCCACCAGTCCTAGAAATCCCCTCTTTTCTCTTCCTGTCCTCTCTAGCAGAATTTCTCAGTCTTCCAAGAACTCTATAGCTAATTGCTGACTCTGTTCTTTGATTCAAGGGGACTTTATTGGCATAGTAGAATGGCTATTCCAACAATTTTCCTAAAACATTTTCCCCCTTTTGTGTAAATAAAAAGGAAAGTCTTTAACTCAACATACTAAAATTATATATAACAAGAACAATATATCTACTACATCCAATCCACTACTTTTAGGCAAATTCACAGAAAATATTATCTATCTTATCTTGGTGACTCCAAGGTAAGTTTTATACCTAATTTGCTTTCTTTCATAAATAAGGAAAACTGTATTTATAACTATTTAACCTTCAGCTCTATCAGAGACCCAAGAAGGATATAATATTAACTGAGTAAACAGAAAGTGAAGTCCAAGCAACTTTAAAACTAAGAAACAAAAGAAACATGCAGCTGCCTGGACAGTCACCCCAGGGTTCTCCTGCAATGTTGGGGCATTCATCTTCAGCCTATGGGCCTAAAATACCTGACAGACTTTACTATGAAGCAGAAATTTTGAAGGCCTGCCTTACCTTCTCTTGGCAAAGTTCAGCAGTTACCTTCTTTTGTATCCCCTTTTCCAGTTTAGACAGCATAGTGTCAGCAGTCAAGGCAAGGACAGTTATTTGCCCAGTGGCTAACTGTACCAGAAATGAAAGCAAACTCCATATGGAGGCTCTTTGATACCTGTCATCCTCTTCTTGAGTAAAATGGTCCTGCAAGGAGCAGACATGTCTCACTGTCAAAAAGCCTTATGTTATTAAAACATTAAAATGCCATGTTCCATAGGTCTCTTAAATGCCTCTGATTGACCTCGAAAACATACCTAACATGATTATAACTTTGATTATTATAGATGATTAATTTCTAATCTATATATGTTTATTACCCTAAATAGCTTTCAAGGACTAGAACTTTACATTTTTAAATAAACTGCATTGATACAATACTTTAAATAAGAAATAGAAACATAAAATGCAAGATAATAAAAAGAACCTTAAATCTATATCAATATACAAAAATCTATACCAATATAATATGAGGCTGGTGGTTCCTTTTTTAGTTTGAAAGTAGATGCAATAATCTACTCCTTTATCCTATAATTTCTATATCTCTTTTTCATTTTAGAACAAGATTTCTGAATCTAATTTTTTTTTTGCTTAGATTTCTTCCTGACCATGACCAATAAGAACTTGTGACCAATTCCCCTAACAATACACATCCATCAAATGAACAAAAACTACCCACCCCATCTCTTTGGAATGTACATGTCAGATTCTTAAAATTACTTTTTGTTGCTTGGGAATAACATCATTAGGAGATACTCAAAAAATGAGATAAAAATCAAGTCCTGGGAGAGCTAGCTGTTGTCTGGTCTCAGTGTATAGGAGAGTGAAAGGTTTATCTAAAGTCCTGCCAGGAATGGTTCACAAGGCTGGGCCATCTTAGCTAACTGCTTTAAAGTTGTCCTGAGCAGATTGTAGTCGAAAGCTGATCTTTGGGTTGTGGCTGTCAGCTTAGTGGCATTACTACAATCCAGTTGAATTCATTGTTGTGAAGCCCCCCAAATTCTTTTGGAGACTTTAAAATTCACTGTTAAGAATCATTGCAAGAAACTTAAGCATTTTAAATTTTATCTGCAGCAGATTTTAGAGAAGTTAAAGGACCACAATCTATTAAATACATCTGGAGTACACAAACTTAGACTCAAGTCTGAAATTACATACTGAAAGCCAAATGAAGCCTGTTTCTAGAATCAGTTAGTACTCTATATGATCATTATTATTACAACAGAAGGTATATATATATATATATATATATAAAATCTTATAAATATTGAGATGATATTTATACAGTAAGAAAACTTTTCAAGAGTCAAAATAAAACCAAATAATTATATTAGTGGCAATAGAATAGTCCCTAATTTAGGTGAAGTTTTTCTTTCCTTTTTTTTTATTTCATGCCAGGTGGCTCTTCTGACATGAGACAGAGACTTTGCTAGCTATTGCTGTGCCATAAGGCTGGTGGCTGGGCAGCAGCAGAGCCTGGGGTTTGCTAGCTATCACTACTTAGCATGGCTGAGTAGAAGATACTGGCAGCCTACAGCCAGAATGCCTGGCACCTTGTGGTGGTGGCAGCAACAGTAAAAGCTTCCACCAGGAGCAGGTCTCAAGGTAGCCAACCTGGCTAGGGTTGGAGTCAGGTGAGACCCAAGTGGTGGGAGGTAAGTGCACAGGCCAGCAGTGGGGAGGCTAACCCCAACATCATTTTGGGGCTAGGGTAGGAAGCAGATGAAGGCTGCTGTAGAAAGACTGCAATAGAAAACTCAGATGTGGATAAAAAGCTGCAGAGGGCCTGTGGTGATGGAGACAAAGTCATCCAATGCAGTGGTGGTGGTGGCAGCATGGAGGATTCACCATCTTGGCCTGGCTTAATAATGCCCCACATTTGGTGCCATACATAATAAATATTCAATTGTTCTAGTTTAATTAAAAAAAAAACTCAGAAGTCAGAAATTGAGATAAAGACCTGATAAATCAAAGGACAGAAGAAAGTCAATTATTGACTCTCTCTCTCTCCATGTTTTTCCTGAACCACCAGCTCCAGAAATCTCTTCTCTTTTCCTATTTTCTCTAGCAGATCTCCTCAGTCCTCCAAGAACTCTATGGCTAATCCCGAAGTCAGCCAATCACTGACTTTATCTTTTGATTCAAGATGGCTTTAGTGGCACAGTGAGATGGCTGTACAGACAGTTCTCCCACAACTTGTCTTATTTGATAGCAACATAAACAAAAGCAAATGCAGAAGCCATGGCCTGATGCTCTAGTCATACAAGCTCCAAAGAAAATGTGTGCTGATATTATAATTTACGTAAAAAAAAATCTTTGTAGTGCAATTTTGTAAGAAAAACTTTAGAATGTTAAAAACCATATATATATGTGTGTGTATTCCCTATATGTGTGTATATCACAGATAACATACAAACTCATATCTCTATAAAGTGTAAAATCCACTAGAAGTGATTTATCATGCATCAAAGTTAAGATTTCCTTTTTCACTGGGGAAAGACTTTCTCAGTAGACAAATCATTTTCTTCCAGTCAAAGCTTATTCTTAAAATAACACTATTGAGTTGTTTGTGGTGGTACTTACATGTAATTCAAATATAATAGGGGATTGTCAAAAGGTCAAGGCCAGCCTTTTTTTTTTTACAAGCAAGTTTCAGACTAGCCAGAGGTATATGATGAAAACATTTCTCATAGCAAAAATAAAACTGAATGCTTTTGACTAAAATATCAAAAATTAGCTGTACTCCTAGTAATACCTATACTTGCTTTAAAAAAAGTCTTATCTAGAATTTATGAGTGGCCACACATCAACTATGTCTGACCACAAGGCTTTATAAATTTACTAACTCTGAACTAGGTATTCATGTTCAATAAATCCTGCCACCAATCAACACCTACTTGACAGAGTCCGCACCAATTAATTGAGGCTAAATAAACATGCAATTTAATATGGCTTTTAAAAAGAGAAGAAAGTATTTACCTCCCTGATTCTGTACAATAAATATTTAGCAAGCTTAGCAAACTAAAAACACTTCTGTTTTTTCCTTTAGATGAAGAGGAATCCAGGTGATAAGGAGAAATGAGAAGGGGATAGGATTGAGAATTACATGGCAAGTCTGGGAAAGCAGAAGATTTCACCTCAGAGGTCACTTAAAGGTAAGGCATGGCATGAGAAAAAGGCTAGAAGAATGAAATCAGAGGTTAGAAGGTGGGGACCCCAGGAAAGGAAGGGGCTAGAGAGAAGTAGAGCCCCAGCTCTACAGTGAACGTTTGCATTTGAGGCATTCACTGAACAACCAGGCACAAATGGAAGGCAGCTTCAGGAGTAGAGAATACAGACCTAGAAACTTGGGCAGAACAAGAAAGGGATATAACAAGAACTAATGTCGTTCTCTACATAAGCATTCGCAACAAGCCTTTCAAATGAATTTCCAAATGCCCAAGAAGTAGAATTTCATCATCTTTAATAAAAGAATAAATAATATTCTGGTTTATGGGATTGAAGTGGCTGATGGAGTGTGATGAAGGCTGGAGAAAGCGAATATCGAGAAATGGTTTCTTTGAAATTCCATGGTGACATGTTTTGGTTTTTAAGTGAAAGAGAAGAGATGTTGCATTATTTTGCAATATTTCAGTTTGGTGTTTTGTGGTCCATGACCTAAATGCTGTTCCTAATGTGGTTTATCATTGTGCTTTCCTTCTATGGTGAAATAGCTCCCAGAGACACAGAGACTCAGTTGCATGGTTGGCACTTACTTGTTACTGAAACTCAATGACAACTTCTGTCTTCCCTGATACTGTGAATACTAAAGACACCTTGAGGCCTGGAGCTATTCTGGGAGCTGAGAAGTTTCTAGTTTCTACAGTCTTTGCTTGGTCTTTGCTTTAAAAAGCCCTGCTTTGAGTAGGAAGGTAACTCTTCTTCACTGGCACCACTGTGTGACAGTCAGGAGCTGAGCTCAGCTGTACAGCTGTAATTAAACCTTGCTTTGCAATCGCATTCAGAGAGTCTGGGCTGATTCTGGGGATCTTTCTAGGGGTCACTGAGACTGGGCAGAACAATACCAACTGATTATTCTTACAAATCAGTTAGTTGGAAAATGATTTAATTAACTAATTTTTTTTTGACATGGCTTTGTTTTTAGGACAGGATTTCTAGGGTAGCCTTGAACTTCCTATGCATCCCAGGCTGGTCTCAAACCCATGGAGCATCTCCGGCAGCAATCTAAGTGCTGGGATTATAGGCATGCACCACGACATCTGGTTAAATGTTGTATCTGAATACTTCTAACATATGGGCTCAAATTCTACTCAAAGTCTTTCATTGGAAAGATATGAAAATTAGCTTTAAATCCTTCTTCCAGCTTTTTAGGTGTACAGATAGCAAGAGTTTCAGCTAAGGAAATGTTCATATTATTAGACAACCAAATCCCTGAAAGAAGAGAATAATGCCAAAATTTCTATTTTCAAAATTCTCCCTCCATAACATAAGTTTCTCTTAAAAAGCATTTTATCAGTGTCTTACTCATTGTCTGGCTTCTGTTCAGACCTGATTAAATTAGCATTGCTTGGCAGTTGGTTGAAAGTGCAGTGGGAGAATGCAAAGAGTTCTAAGAATAATGGGATTCCTGTCAAAGGTAGCCGGCCAGTGGCAGAGATTCCTAGGACACCAGTTTAGCCAGTCCATAGCCCTTTGGCTGAGATTATTAGTATTATCTTCAATCAGTATTATCATTTCAGAGACTTGTAAAACCATTTGTCCATGTTTTATGGATTAATCTGTTTAAAACATAATATTAAACTGTGAATCCATGTGGCCTGCAGGATGTAGTAATTTTCCCGAATGAGTTCACAATGGACTACACACTCATTATGCTGGTCTCAGTCTTTCCCTAGGACTCTCTAGGGACAGGAGAAGTAGGGACAGCAGTGTCATTGTCCACCTAAGCATTAGTGAGCCTTTCCAATGGATTTCCAAATGCTAGGGGAGTATAACTTCTCTCTTATCTTTACAAAAAGTATACATAGCTTTTCTATCAATTTCTTCCTGTGTCTAGCCCACAAGTATGTTTTCGAGATATGTGTGTTCTCACTTTGGAGACCTGTGGTTCAGAACAGTGATTTATGTTGTCTTTGAATCTCTTGAGGGCTAATATACATACATGCAAATGTTTTTCAGATCTTATTGAGAAATCTAATGCGTAATGTAAAGATGTCCTCTTTAGGCATGTAGTCCCATGAGTCATGACCACTGTGTGCAATAAAGACACAAACACTTTCTATCACCTTTTCAAGTTACCATATTACCCTGTGGCCTGTCTTTCCCCCAGCTGAAGACCCTGGCAACCAATACTGTGATTTCTGTTGATATAAATATAAATGTAAGTAAAAATATTTATAGAGATAAAAATCACACAATATAAACTTGATGATTTTAACAATGTGAAGTATACAAGTTAGTGGTTTTAGTTTGTACAATCACTACCACTCTTTAGTTGAAGAAATTTTTACTATCTGTGAAAGAAATCATACTTTTTAATCAACCTAGAAATATTTATTTTAAAAATATTTATTTTATTTTTATTTCTCTCTTCCCCCTGTCAGTGTATGGGGTTCTATGTCTCTGTGAAGGTGTGCACATGTGAGTATACAAAGAGGCCAGAGATCTCAGATCCCCTGGAACTGAAGGTACAGGCAGTTGGGAATTACTTGGTGTGAATGATGGGAATCCAACTTAGGTCTCTGCAAGCACAGTATACTCTCTTAACTTCTGAGCCATGTCTCAGTCCCTGTAAATATTTATTTTCAAAGATTTTTGAACATACAGCTCCTTAAGTCCCTAAGTTTCTGATTTACTTGATATGGGATAGAGTCCTGGGATATGCATCAATAATAGATTGCTAGGCATTTCTGTGGCAGGCAGTCTTTGAGACACATTGTAAGAAGCTCACCTTAAAACATAAAACTACCTCAGTATTTTCAAAGAGATAGGATTTGATTTTAGAAGAAACACACTGGATGATGTTTCCTTAGAACTATAACCTAGCTCTCCTTTATACCTTAACATCATCTTTTAACAAATGAAATACCACCACTAACAAATAGAATCTTCTATTTCTTAACTATGGCACCTATTCTGGGCTTTATGCTCTCAGGAAAGATTCTTGATGTATTTCTGACTATCTCCAAAGGGTGTGTAACATCCTTCACAGGGAAACTCTTTCTCATGCTACAACTTCTGATGTCTATACCCAAGATGAATACAGAGAATATTAAGATCTGTGCTGCCTTTCAAACACACCCTACTTAAATTGGTTCCCCTGGAAATAGAAGCATAGAACTCTGTGAAAAAGTTTTCTCAGGGAATGTTCTCAAGAGGTAAGCTGTAAGCAACTATAAAGGGCAGACTGAGCATGGTATGAAGGAAAGAGGTCAGTTAGTCCTGTAGCGAGATCTGGAGGGAGGATGCCATAGTGTTCTCCAGGAGAGAGGCCTGCAGTGATGGTGGTCCTGTGAGAGACAGGACTGTAATCCTGTCTCAGCAGTCAACCCCAGCATCTCAGTGATGGATGTTGAGAGCCTCTTCTAATTCCATATTTGTTTCTATGCTAAAAAAAAAATACCTTTACAAAAAGCAACTTGAGAGAACAGATTTGTTTTAGCTCATGGTTCTAGGTTACAGTCCATCATTTGGGGAAGTCAAGGTGATGGGGCTTGAGACAGTCAGAGCACATTCAGAGTCAAGGCAGAGAGAAATGTATTCATGCATGCTAATCACTCAGCTGGCCTGTTCTACTCTTCTATACTTTGGGACCCTCTGCCCAGAGAATGATGTCTGGGCAACTGGACCTTTCCTTGTGGATTAGCATTAATAATCAAGATATCCACCCCCAGACAAGCTCATATGCTAATTTTATCTAGACTATCCCCCACTGAATCTTTCTCCCCAAGAGATTCTAGATTGTGTCAAGTTGACAAGTAAAATTAAACATCAAAGGATTGAAGCCTAATGACTTCTTATTCACTATTGCTTTTTGTTGCAAATCCACAATCAATCCACCCAAAAACAGCTTCTCTAGGATTCTGGGTACTTTAGTTTCTCAAGAAACATACAAGAATGGCTCATCAGAATAGATTAAATCCTCCTCTTTCTGAACAGGTGTTCTGGATATTGCAACTAACATTCGGTATCTACCTGTGCCTATTCGGTATCTATCTACTCTAAATAGGCATTTACCTATTTACAGTCCTCTTAATGTGAGCTAGGACCTATGCCAGTGGCTTTTCTAACAGTGACCTCATTCCTGCAGCTGCAGAGCCCCTTGTTATAGTGATCTTAAAGCTTCCAAGGTTGTTGGTTTACAATTAAACTATGAAAAATGGGAATTGAAGGGCTGGTTTCCCATGCATCTGAGGACTCAGCACATTCTGCCAGCCTGTGGGTATAACAGAAATGCCAGGGCCTTGTTTGCCAGTAGTTGAGATCCATGTACCTACCTCCTGTCCCCTCCTACACATAGTTCAGTGAGAAGGGACATTGACAGAAATATCACAATATTCTTGAAGCTGGAGGAATTTCAAGAAGCTATATGGAGCCTTAAAGATGCTGTAATGGCTGAGTATGGTGACTAACATCTGTAATCCTAGTTTCAGAAGCTGAAGCAGGAGAATCACTGAGTTCAAGCCAACATCATCTATCTTATCTAAAAACCCCAACCAAAGCAACGCCTCCCTCTAAAAACAAATTTGTAATTTTAACCATCTTACTTTAAAAGTCTTAGATTACAGCTAAATAAGTTGAAACATTTCCAGTCTTTCTTGTTCTAATATTCCCATTCTTTTCATATAAACACCAAAGTATTTACTGATCATGAACCCTTGTCCAGTACTTTCCTCTTTCATATTTATTACCTAAATCTTCCAAAGAATAGTTCATGTCAAAATTTCCCAAGAATCTGAGGAATAACAGTTGAAAGGCATTAATTTTTTATAGTAAATGCCTCAGGAATGTTAATTACAACTAATGGCTAAGCTTTGTTGACAGCTTACTACAAATCAGGGATTGTCCTAGGGCTTTAAAGTATTATCTATGTCATTTAGGAACCCACTCAACAAACATTTATTCTTCAGCTCAGGAAGTCCTGGATCTTGTGATCCTCCTGCATCAGCCTCTGAATGGGGGGGGGGGTTGTGTCACCAGTAGACCAGCTCAATAAACATTGAGTTTTTACTCTAAAGAAGTCACTGTGACAGGTGCTGGGAGGAACACAAAGTGAAAGGCACAAAGACATTGCTTCCACTGTCATGGAGGTCACGCTTTAGTGGGGAGACAGCTGGCATTTAACCCACCTCACCTTTAATGCAAAACTGCTGTTCTGATAATATTCTAAAGGAGAGGTAGTAGGTATCGAAGATGAAACAATCGGGGAGGTGATTTAGAAAAAGTCATGAATGGCTTTCCCTTGGATTGGAAGTTGGCCTAGTATGAGAATAAGTGTGAGATGAATATATTAACATATATGACAAATATATAACTATATATGTATTTGGTTTCTAAACCCTACATTTTCTGCATTTGAATTTTTTAAATGCCTATAGATTAGAAATCTCAGTCAACTCTGTAAAGAAAATTGCATTTTCATGATGACCAGACTCTAATGGTGAAATGAAGAAAAACTTAGAGGCAGCTACAATAAAGATACTTCACTGTAATTTCTGTCTCTGTTTCCATCCCTACCCCCTTACACACATAATGAAAAGGGTAAAGCTTACTTGTGATCAGCTTTGGGGTCTAGAGGATGGTAAGGATGGCATCCCTAGAAGACTTAAGGCAAAGGGTAAGACCAGAGCTCTGTGTTTTACTGAAAATGTTCTTCAGAGATGAGAAAGATATTCACACACACACACACACACACGCACACACACACACACATGCACACACGCACAGACAGACACATACCCCAGAAATAGAAAAACTGAGAGAGAATTACCAACAGATTTGTGTTGTATGGATGTTGAGTAGTTTTTCCGGCTGAAGGACAATATTTCCACATGGAAAAGCAGATCTACAGGATGAAATGTAACACATTGGATGTGGTAAAAACAAATAGTGTTACTGCCATGCCTGGCTTTTCTATGTGTTTCTTTTTAGTCAGGGTATCTCAATGTGGCCCTGACTGGCCTGGAACTCATCATATAGACCATGATGAACTGGAAGTCACAGAGATTGGCCTGTTTCCACCTCTGAAGTGTGAGGATGGAAGCCTATACTGCCACACTCAGCCCAGCCTTTTCATAACATTTTATTAATTTTATGTTTATTACTATTATTAATTAATTTGTTTATTTTATTTTTTTTTTTTAAGACAGGGTTTCTCTGTGTAGCCCTGGCTATCCTCGAGTTAACTCTGTAGACCAGGTTGGCCTGGAACTCCCAGAGATCCTCCCACTTCTGCCTCCCGAGCACTGGGTTTAAAGGTGAGTACCATCACTGCTCAGTTCTCTTAAAGTTTTCAAACAAAGGGAATTCGTGAGATTGTGCTTGGCTTTCCAGTTATAGCTCCCCTTTGAGGTCCTACTTTTTGCATTTCTCTTGTTGTATGGTTTTGGGTCAGAGTTGACTAGATGAATAATTTATTATTCTTAGAGGCTGTCAGATATGCTAGGGGGCAAGTATGAAGGGGGTAACAACCTTCACCAATTCTCATTCTCCCGCTCTGTGTCCCACTTCTCTTCCTACAGTTGATCATCCTGAAAAGTCCCAAGTCCTTGAACACAGGCTTGCAGAGCCTTAAAGAGAGTGAGAGGGAAATCTTTAACTGCCATGTTATGTATGGTTTTCCTGTTTTTATGCCCATGCCTGGTTGTTATGGGTCTGGGGTCATTCAGAGATTCACTCAACACATCCCACCTGTGGGTCAATGCTCTTGTATACTGTAAAGATTTATGACTTGTATTGGTTTAATAAAACACTGATTGGACAGTAGGCAGACAGGAAGTACAGGTGGGGCAACCAGACTAGGAGGATTCTGGGAGAGGAGAGGTAGAGTAGCAGATGCCAGCCAGATTCAAAGGAAGCACAATGAGAATGGTGCAGTGAGAAAGGACAGTAAACCATATGGCTAAACATAAATAAGAATAATAGATTAATTTAAAGTGTAAGAATTAGCAAGTAATAAGCCTGAGCCATAGGTCACACAGTTAATAATTAATATAAACCTCTTTGTGTTTATTTGAGAATAATTGGCTGAGGGACCAGCAGGGAGGGATTGTATAAGATCAGTACAGTGTATAAGACTGTACTGAAGTTATCTGTCCTTGAGCAAGTGGGGCTGACAGATGAGAGGCATTTTTGTTTTATAAATTTATTTATATTTTTAAAATTTTATTTTTATAGAATATGTAGATGTCTTATGCACAGCATTTTAAGATTAAAACATGTTAGCTATTACACACTGACTTCTCATGAGTCTCAGATGGCCCTGTTTTCCTTCAGATTATTTCCTGTCCTTTGGGCTTAGCTGATTCCATACTTTTCTGGTTCTATAGTTTGTACTACTTTCCAGCTCCCCACCCCGATTTTACCTGTCTGTCCTAAATGTGGGCTCTATGAGTTTCTACCCTACCCTACCGTACACTCAGACCTGTATGTGCTCAGAGGGATCCTTTTATTAGTTCAACAAACAAACTGTGACTGTTCATTCTTAAAAAAGTCCAGAGATTCTAGAGTATAGACCATGATTCTTAGGGAGTCCAAAGTCTACCAGAAGAGGCAGGCTATCAAAGGAAGCCTGTTTATAGTAGACTGAGAAAGGAGAAGGCTAGATCATGATGGAGTTTTCCAGTGGATAAGGAATTTTGGGTTAATATTAAGGGTATATGAAGAAAGTGAAAGATTTTATGCACTAAATAACACAAGACTTACATTTTAGTAAGTTCCTACTGAATAAAGATAACAGAGAAATTTTTAAAAAGTCACCAGGAGGCTCCTTCAGGAGAACATACCCGACTAAGGTTTCATCAGGAAGGGCAAAGAGAAGGGTTATGTAGATGTGAAAGTGTCACATTAGATGGGACTTGCCTGTATATGAGCAGCTGGAGGAGGGACAAAGATTTCTAATTTGCCTAAAAACTTAAAGTTTTGTTGATGTGATAGTATAGCCAGTGTAGACTTGGATACACGGGACAAATCCTCTGGATTCTCGGCAATGCTCTGGCCCTAGTCTCCTGACTTCTGGGATCCCATATACATATGTCAGTACACCTATAATTAAGTGGGTACTATTGATAGGGAAAGGGGCGGGGTATAGGGGACAAAAAACTAAGCTTTGAAGAAGACAAGATGGCTTCAGTTTCTTCTTTGAATACTTTCTATACTGCCTTTAGGTTGGCACTGTTCAATTTAGATCTTACAGACATGGTAGGGTACTGATTTGTGTGTGTGGTCAAGGCTTGTCCTGTTCTCTGCAGATTATTTGAGGGAGCATCTCTGATTCCATCTTATTGGATGTGCGAAACAGCACACCCCTAATTAGGGACGTCAAAGACACCTGCATCCTTTGCCACATGTGCAGGGAGGAGAGGGTAGGAGGATAAACCAGCCCTCTGTTGAGAATCAGTGATTTAGGTGGAAATTCTCTCCTTCTGAAAAGCTGTCACACTGAAGACATGAGTATTAGCATCTCAGCCCACACTTTCTCCAGAGCTCTAAACTCACATAATAAACAGTCAGATTGACTGAACAGGATGAGGATCAAGTCCATCCAGGGTGATATTTATAGTCCATCTGCATTAATTCTCTTCAGAATCTGAATCAAGTTTCTTTCCATGCATCTGGCATAACCTGCTGTGAAATTAATATATGCATAGAGAAAAAAAAGAAAGAAAAAAAGAGAGGCAGGAAATAAGATCATCTTTCTTTCTTTCTTTCTTTCTTTTTTAAAGATAAGATCTTACTATGTATTCTTGGTTGTCTTGGACTTGCTATGTAGACCAGGGTAGCCTGAACTCACTAGATGCCCTGGTCTCTCTTTCTCAAATTCTGGGGTTAAAGACATGAGCCATTATACCTGGCAAGAAATAGAATATTTTTCTTTGGCAGTTTTCCTATTTTCTCTTGTAGCAAGCTAGGTACATCTTTAGGGTGTCAGAGAAATGTACAAATGCAAAAACAGACTATTTAGTTACTTGCCTCTGCTCAGATAATCAGTTGGCCTAAATTTGTGGATTTAAATGTCTCAACAATTCTCTGTGTAGATTTTTTTCCTCTTGTTTCTGCCTCTTGTTTTCTTATTTCCCTCAAAATCTAGTAAGTGCATGCTTATAGCAGAAAAACATTTAAATTCTTTCTTATGTATGTGTATGTATGGTATGCTTGTTTCCCCAGGGAGGCCAGAAGAAGGTGTCCAGTGTGCTGGTGCAGGACTTATAGGGAGTTGTGAGTTACCTGACATGAGTGCCATGAAACACACTAGAGTCACTGCAAGAACCACAAGACTCTTAACACAGAGCCATCTTCCCCATCCCATAATAGAAACATTTTGAAACATAAAAGGCTTCAACAGAAATTCATAGTTATCCATAACTTGGTCATGCCAATGATTTTATTTTTTGTTTCATTTTCTTATACCTTTAAAATTTTAGAATCTTGCTAGCTGTATAATTTTGTGTTTGAACATTTTAATCATAACAATACAAAGATTTTATGACTGAAAAATTATAGATTTACTTCAGTTAGTTATTCCTATGGAATAGTTTTTAGTGTTTTAGTATTATAGATGATGTTGTGGAAAACATTCTCATCCCAAATGCTTTAAAATGTCTCCATTTTCCTCAAATTAGACTCATAAAGGAGTGCAAAATACTTCTAGGTCCCGGACATAGGTTGATAGATACAGTGCATCCGAGAATAACTATGGCACCTTCCACGTCTGTCCTTAGCAATGTATAAGATAATCCTCTTAGCTTGCTCTCATCTTTATTACAAAGGCATTTTATTTTTACTAAGCTCTTGCCCAGCCTGCTGAGATAGCTCAGCATATGCTTGCTCTGGGAATCCCTGGAAGGTGGAGGGAGAGAATCAATTTCACAGCGTTTTCCTCTGACCTCTCTCTCACACACAAATAACAGTAAAAATGGTCTGTCTTATGTGTTACCATTTCTTTCATCTTATGTTGAACAGTATAATTTGTACTGTTAGGCATTTTCTAAGAAGTGACTGTCCACCATTGTATTAGGAAAGCCTGATGTGGTATTCAGAGAGCCAGACTGGGTTCTCTGGGGGATTCTGACAAGAGTTTGTATCTCCTTTATGCTTAGGGGCCTCAGGAGACTCAAGATCTTTTACATTATTGTTATTAATTTTTGGTATATCTAATTTCTCAAGAAAATGTTTAATAGATGCTCGGCATGGCTGAGCTCCTTAATTGCAGCTTGGAGAATGTAGCATATTTTCAGTCTGCATGGACATATTTCTACAATGATAGTTGTTTCTGCAGAGCCATGAAATGGAGACACAATGCCCACTGGTAATCACACAGAGAGAAATAAGATGACAGAAGCCTGGGTTAGCTCTGCCACATATTCTGAGTTTCTGATGACTTGTCTTAGTTGCCAAGGTAGCACCAAAGTCACCTTTTAAGCCATTCTGCTGTCTCTTTCCACACATCTGTCTCCTGAGAATGTCATCTTGTCAGGTTCAATTTATTCTTAAATTTGCCAGTTGAAAATTCTGGAGATTTGTACTTTCGCACGGTGGCTTTCTGGAGGCTGCTATTCCTCATGATATGCCCAAGTCTATTCCAGGGAAGCACTGATCATCTCCTTCCATATCTTCTCTTCCACTCACGTAACACATTCAACATGAGCATGGAGAGCACATTCATGCCTCCCCTTCCATTGCCTTGTGAGTTCCCACCTGGACTGCACACAGCACTCTGCTGCTTGCTCTGCAACACCTCACACCTCCCTTTAATAGCCTAACTTACTCCTCTTCCCTCTATATCAAAACATCACATGGCACCCCATCCTTATGTATGCTGTCTGTGACTCACACTGGATCTTAGCTAAAAAGCCAAGAAGCATCAAGTTTTGTATCCTCATGTTTCAGCTACTGAATAGACTTTGAAAAATTAGAATAGACAGCTCCCAGCTAAATAAAAAATAAATTCATATGATACAATGACAAATAATCCAAGAAGCAATTGCCTATGGTAACCTGATCTTAACATGGTTATTTTCTCTCACTAGACATAGAAAATAGGGCCCAGAACTGTGGACAAAGAAGCACAACCATCCCACATTCAGAAGAATCCTGCCAGTATCTTGATTAGGAACCACAGCATCTGACTTCTTAGTCTACCAGGAGGAGGGCTGTGGACATGTGATAGAAAAGAAAGCAGAGCAATTTCATGGACCTTAAGTGGAAAGCAAAAGCATTTCTCTCAGGTCACCTCTAACCATCTTGTAGTAGTTTGATTGCCATTGGCCCCCATAGTCTCATAGGGAGTGGTGTGACTTTGCCGGGTGGATATGGCCTTGTTGGAGGAAGTAAGTCACTGTGAGGTGAGCTTGAGTCCATTTCCTGTTGCCTGTAAGAGGCAGGACTTTCAACTATTACTTCCAATTCCATGTCTGCCCACACACTACCACGCAACCCTTAACTTTCATGTAGAGAATGCGAAACTTGTGGTATCTCTGCTGTGTTTGCAGGATTCCACTGAGTTTGTAAAATAATCTTGAGATATGGGACTGGAGAGATGCTCAGAAGTTAGGAGCAGTAGCTTCTCTGCTAGAGGACATAGGTTCCATTTCTAACACCCACAGGATAGATCACAACTGTCCTAAATTCCAGCTCCAGGGAATCTGATGCCTTCCCATGGCCTCTGCAGGTGACAGGCATGCACATGGTGCACAGGTATGCATGCAAGCAAAACACTCATACAAAATATAATAAAAATTAATTAAAAAGTATCGGTTTTGAGCAAAGAGATAGATACTTCAGTTTCTATCTTAAGCCTTGATTATACTTTCTTCTATGTATAGAAGTAAGAAAGAAAGGAAACTACTGTTTGTTAAGAATTTTAGAGAGTCAGGCAGTGACAGTGTACATCTTTTATCCCAGCACTCTGGAGCAGAGGCAGGTGGATCTCTGAGAGTTCCAGGACAGCTAAGGATGTTACACAGAGAAACACTGTGTAACCAAAGAAACAAAAGCAAGAAACCTGAACTAGCTAATGATGGCTTTAAATGACTAACTTGGAATTGCCTTGCTCATCACCTCTGACTTTGTGACTCAGATGTTTTTAACCCTCATTTTCTCTATGAGGAAATTAAGGCACTAGTTAGAAACTCACCTCAAGTTATCCTTCCTTCGCTTTCTTTTCATTTCCATTTATAACTTAAAATGTTTTGTTTCCAAGTCAACATTTCTCAAAATGACATTCTTCTTCAAAAATCTGTTAGTTTTTTTTTTTTTGAGTCACAACCTAAGTATTTTAGAGTTTTTTATTTTCATTTTTCATATACTATCAACCACTTGATAATTACTCACTTGCATGGCTCTTAGATTTAAACTTCTCTTTATAAAAGTTGAGGCTGCCAACATTTAAAAAAAATAATGTATTTTTATTTTATGTGCATTGGTGTCTGTGTCAGTTCTGAATTTCCTGAACCTCGAGTTACAGACAGTTGTGAGATGCCATGTGGGTCCTGGGAATTGAACCTCAGTACTCTGGAAGAGCAGCTAGCACTCTTAACCACTGCAGGTTGTTATATAGATATGTAGATAGATATAGTGGATCCACCATAGTTTAAATAACTTAAATACACACATATATATGTTTAAATTATTTAATCCCCACAATCCTAGGTTTTTCCATTTACAAAGTACAAGACAATAAAAATAGTTTTTAGCAATATGTTTGGCTGGTATTTGGCTGGGCCTGTGTATTTCTAGTGATGTGGAAATAATTCTTTCAATTCACTTTCTGCATGTATAAGAACAATTTTCTTTGAATTCACATGACATTTCTTCCTACTGCATATAACACAACTTCCTATAAACTGACACATCTTGGTTCCAGTGTTTTTAAATTACATTTATTTATTTCCGTGTGTGTGTGTGTGTGTGTGTGTGCATGCTATGATTTATATATTGTGGTCAAAGGACAACTGTAGGAGCCTACTCTTTGCTTCTACTATGTGGGCTCTGGGAACTGAATTTAGGTCATCATGGTGGTCAGCAAGTATGTTTACCTGTTGAGCCATTTCATAGGCCCTCAATATATTTTTAAAATTCAGCTTTATTATATAGTATGTCCTTTGTGTTTTTATATAAGTAACCAGGAACAAATTCTCTAGCTGAATATGCTGGTAAGGCAGACTATTCAATTGCTCTACTCATGCACATCCTCAAAGAATGAATTCAAACGTTACATTCTTTGTGAAACCTCACTGGCCTTGCCTAGTGGTAGCATTGTTTGACTGCTTTGAGCCTACATCCTGCACAGATCATTTTGTGTAAATGTTGGTATGCCTGCTTTCTATACTTGACATGAGTCCATTGTTTCACAGTACCTAATAAGGTACTGTTTATGAAACAATTACTTAATAAATGTTAAATGGCTGTATGTGCTAGACTGTCTCAATCACTCCATTGTTTTAATTTTTAAGAGCACTTGGAATCTAAGTCTTAGATCATTCATTTTGTTAAACTGCCTTTTGTAGACAGAAGTTTCTGTGTTCTGTCATATAATTCCCAAATACCCAGCAGTCCTTTCCCAAATAATTGACTTGGAAGCTTAATATTACTTATAAATGTTGGGCCATTAGCTTGGGCTTATTACTGACTAATTTTTACACTTAAATTAACTACAGTTCTTATCTATGTTTAGCCACATGGCTTGGTACCTTTTCTCAGTATATCATTCTCAGTATAGCCTTCTCATCTTGCTTTCTCTGTGTCTGGCTCCTGATCTGCCCTTCCTTTTCCCAGAATTCTCCTAATCCTGTTGCCCAGCCTACACTTCCTGCTTGGATACTGGCCAATCAGCATTTTATTAAACCAGTCTTTACAGTGTACAAGAGCATTGTCCCACAGCAGCCTTGGAACGTTCTTCCATCCTTTCAGGTATGCACCGAGATCTGCTGAGATTAAATCATGATGCCTTCGCTGTGGTATTTAACAGATTCTTAGTTTTCTCACCTCTAAAATATAGGTGTGCTGGATGTTTTTGTGTCAGTTTGACACAAGCTATAACCATCTGAGAGGAGGGAATCTCCATCAAGAAAATGGTTTTATAATGTCATGTTGTAGGCAAGCTTGTGGGCATTTTCCTAATTAGTGATGGATGTGGAAGGGCCCATCCCATGTGTGTGAGGTCACCCCTGTGCTGGTGGTCCTGGGTTCTATAAGAGAGCGGGCTGAACAAGCCAGGGGAAGTAAATGAGTAAGCATAAGCAACACTCCTCCATGGCCTCCGCTCTTGCCTTTAGGCTCCTGCCCTGTTTGAGTTTCTACCCTGACTTCCCTCACTGATGGACTGTCACCTGGAAGTGTAACCCGAAATAAACCCTTTCCCCCACAGGCAGCTGTTGGTCTGGTGTTTTATTACAGCAGTAGTAACCCTAACTAAAGCAGTAATAGTATCTCATATTTGTGAAACTGTGTGAAATAAGTTAATAAAAATGTCTAGAACAATTCATAACACAGAGTATGTGCTCGATATTAGTCAAGGTTCTCTAGCAGATCAGAAAAATTGAATGAATATATATTTTACAAAGGAGCTTAGACTAATTTGTATAATAGGAGTTGGGAAGTCCAACAGTGATCTTTTTTTGCACATCAGAGAGGTTGAGAATTCAAGTAGCTGCACAGTTCACAAGGCATTTCCACTCTGTTAGTGAAGGCCTGGAGGATTTCTGTGAAGCCACTTCAGTCTACATTGGAAGAGAAGAAGCTGAATTCTGATGGCAGCAAAGAGTGACACTCGTCAGCAAGAGGTGGAGGCAGGTAAACAAGGTCACTGACTTTCCCTTTGAACTCTATGTCTGTCTAAGTTTCTTTGGGAAGGTACTGCACACTCTGAGCAGGAGAGTCCTCTCCTTTTAGTTAATCCTTTTTCTGAAATGCCCTCACAGACAGCTCAGAGTCCAGATCCAATCAAGCTGACTCTAATAAAGTCAACTATCTCATGCTCACAAAGTGGGGGAAACATTTGTAAGTGTACATGCTGCTTACACACGTGTCATCTCCCCAAACCACAAAGGTATTGAATAAAAAAAAGAAAAAAGGAGGGCTGCTCCTAGCTGCGGTGAAGGAGAAGGCTTCCTGTAGATATGAGGCAGAAGACAGCCAGAGGCAGAGGCATCTGGAGGAGTCTCGAGGGGTCATGACTGGCTGATTGAGCCAGTGAAGAAAGGGGAGGGGGAAGAGCCAGGAGTCAGAAGACTAGGAGACTAAAGGAGGGCTGGATTATATAGGAAAGAGCAGCTGGGCAAAATTCAGGGTAGGTGGCTGGGTATGTCAGCCATGAGAACTCTGGAATAGGACTGGGGGATTCTGGGACAATCCATTGGCTAGCCTTAGCTTTGACATACTAATAAGCACCTCAGTTAACAGTTTGTCCTGGGTTGAGACCTAACAGTGGCCGCTGTAAATAGTAAATGAGAAGGTACTTGTGGAATTAATGTTTTTGACAACTTAAATATTCACTACTTTTATTTTTATTTTCTCTCAAGTAGGCTCGAAGCCTGTTTTTCACTTTTACTTCTGAAGCTCAAGTTCCTGAGCAAGATGCACAAAGTGTTCCATAGTCAGCTCAGTTTCTTTTTCACTACATGCTAAGTCTCAAAGCCAGGGACAGATGGCTGAGGCGCCTATTTACCATATCAAATCAGACCTGGCCACTAGGTTCTCCCAGCATCCCTCAGCCCCCCCCCCCACCTGTTACAGGGTATGTACACTGTCTTACTACCTGTCTTCCTCCAACTCAAACCCAGGGGTTGAGCTGCCTTTCCCCCAGAGGCTTGCCCCTGTAGAAGCCAGCCATTTTGGCTATTCACTCTTCCTGCACCTTTATCCTCTTGAACGCTGCACCTGGGTCCCCTCTCCTTACATGGTTCAGGGTCATGTCCTCTTTGGAGTTTCCCAGATGTCTCTCTGCCTCTGACTATGCTTTCCCTTTTATCTATAATAAACCTTTTCCTCCACCATACCTAGGAGCAGCCACACCCTTCCCTTTTATTTCTTTTCATTCACAGTGCCCCCTTGGTTGCTTTCTTCTTAGAATTTATTCCATGTTTATGTGCTTGGGTAGTAGGTGTTCAGCAGGGATGTAAGACACTGGCAGGTCTAGAATTGTCTAGGCTATTTGCTGAGAGGAAGGTCTGCATCCTGTTTGCTTGACTTCATTGTGCAGAACTTCATTTAAACTTTTCGCCTTGGTTAATTCACTCCTGACATTTTGGGGGATGTAGCATAATTAAATTAGGCTTCGTTTGTTTTATTGAAGACTGCTGCTGCTTTTGGAATGCATGGGAGACAGCCTTCGCCAGTGTCCTACTTCTTGCTCCCTAAAGACATAAATTATGTTCATATAACTCTTGCCTTGTAACTTGACTGTAAAGCGGTGGCTTTGGATCCTTCTGGTAGTTACTGGTGTCTTTCAGGAACCATTATAATGTAAAATGTCCACTCACATTTAGAAGACCATAACACAAGAGCAAAAACGGAAGGCTAAGAAGACACAGGTGGAGGCTTTCAAAGCCTGTTGTATGAAAACCCTGGGAAGACGGGGCGTTCCATAATCTGCCATACATATATATATTATATTATATACATTATACATATATATCTTCTCAATTCCGAAAAAGATTTGAAGCCGCGTTGAGGGAGCCCACAGTGCATCATAAGACACTGGGCTAGCAGCCAAGAAAGGAACAGAGCAAGCGCTGAACGGTGGGTGCTAAGGGCTTTGACATCTCCCCAGCTCGGGGCGGTCCGTGGGGTGAGCACGCCTGGGGCGGCGAGCTGGACCCGGGTGGCCGATCTGACCGGCTGGCACTGCTCCTGCTTCCGCCCCGGGCCGGGCCCACACCGCGGAGCCCGGCGCGCCGGCGGAAGGAGTTTCCGGCGGACCCGCCTCCCAGCCGCTTCCTGTCCTGCTTGTGGCACCGTCTCCTGCAGTGTCCCGGGACCGCAGTCCCCGGAGGTCCCCCCGCCGTGCCGCTGGCACCATGCAGTCCCGCCTCCTCCTCCTCGGAGTCCCGGGCGGCCTCGGCGAGGTGGCCTCGCGGCGCGTGCGGCTGCTCCTGCGCCAGGTGGTACGGGGCAGGCCAGGAGGGGACCGGCAGCGGCTGGAGGTCAGACTGCTGCACACCGGGGCGACCGACTCAGGTAACTGGGCCCGCCGCCTTCGCTGCTGCTGCTGCCTCCCCTCGCTGCCCCCTGGGTGATGTGGGGCAAAGCGCTGGCGCCCCCTGGGCCCCACTCAGAAACCTGAGGGGTCTGGACTAAAGTCTCAGTGGCTAAGAACACTGCTTTCTTCTCCCACTGGAGGTTTGGCTACAAGAATCTTAACTTAGACTGGAGGACACTCAGATTTATGCAGTAGCCTTTGGGAGCTGTTAAAACCCGCACTTGACCTTGATCTTTGACTCCCAAGGGCTCTAGTACCTGGTTTTGTGTCATGACCCAAGTAGCGTTTGTGATGGCATAGGCATGTGCACATTCTTGTGGAGAACCCGTGCCCATGGATTTTCTCAAGTTTAACAGGAGACTTGGTTTCAAGCATTCTTAGAACTCAAAGTTATAGATTTAGTTAAAACCCTCGACTAGAGGTGGAGTGGAAGTCCCAGAAAGAAAAAAAAAGTGCCTTGTGACGATTACATAGTGAAGTTGCAATTCAAAACTTGCCTCCTTTCCTCAGTTATAACTCCTAAAGCAATTATTTGTTTCCCATATCTTACTTTGGCTAGGTGTGACAAAATACAACACCAACAACAAAACAAAACTTAAAACAAGGAAAGAGTTCTTTTGGCTCACAGTTTCAGATGTTTCAGTGTATGCTTGCTGCCTCCAATGCTATGGCCTGTGTTGAGGCAGAAAATCGTGGTGGTGAATGGGCCTAGGGGAGAGAAGCTACTCCCCCAGGGAGGCAGAGAGGCAACAGCAATAAGACCTCTTTTTCAAAAACAGGTTCTAGTTTGTCTAATTAGGCCCTAACTCCTTGTTTGTATCATTTCCAAATAATGTTACCTCATCAATTTTGAACTCATCAGTGGATTGATTTGTGGTTTAGATTAGAGTTCCAATCTCCCAAGGACTGGATCCACCAGTTCTGGAGTTATATTGTATGTCCAAATGATAATGCACTCTTCTGTCCTAAAAACAGAGGTCAAGGATGGAAATGTGACTTAATCTGACAGGTTTTGGAGTTGAGCAGTTTTGAGTGGAACCCATTTTTGTACTCTCTAGCTAGAATAATTAATTGAAAAGGTTTTTTTTTAAATGAAAACTGTTCTCTCTACTGAATACAGTACTACATGCTGGTTGTAAAAACATTACAACACATATGGGTATGGACTTGAAAATTCTTTTATAATAGTTAATAGAGGGTAGTTGTAAATGTCCTGAGTTTTGTGTTATAACCAATGAAGTGAAGGTTTGGTTTCACATGTGAGGCATGGATATACTGTGGACAGCATTCCAACTTCTCAGGCTCATGGTTGACTCTGGCAGTCCAGGCCATAAGAAGTGCATTGTGCTGACCTGCCTCACTATAGCAAAGATTCTAACACTGAAGCCATGAAAACTGGGTAAATGAAGTTATGAGTTCATCAGAGATCTGGTTACAAATAAGAGCCCTTATGGCAAAATAAAAGGAAAACTCTTGCCTATCCAGATGCTTAAGGTCAAGGCTTTCAAGGTTAGAGTAGCACATTTGGAACCAGAGGTCATACAGAAAGCAGCAGGCTGTGATGGATTAGTGTTGGTGCTGGAAAGATGCTCGGCTATACTTCAACATGTGACCAGACTCACTGTGTCCTTTGCTTATAAACTGTTATTGCTCTCTAGCAGTGTGAAAAAGAACCCCAGAGTACATGAAAAAACAGATTCAAGTCATAGTCTTTTCTTCTGTACTGTGTGCCTATTTGTCTTGTCTGTATGTTCCTTTGCTGCTTGTCAACACTTTGTACCTAACAGGCTTTCAGTGGCTTACTAGGTTAAAGTTCATGGAGTGTGTTTTTGTAAGAGGTTGCAATTGCTTTGCTGGCTTTCAAAATAGTACCTGTACCAAGCCTGAAAAGAAGGACACGAAAAGGTCATTTATGCTAAAAAGTAAAAAGATGCTGGACAAGGTGGTGTACACCTTTACTCACAGCACTTCTGAGGCAGAGGCAGGGGAATCTCAGTGAGTTCAGGGGCAGCATGGTCTATGTAACAGTTCTTGCACAGCCAGCCCTACACAGAGAGATCTCATCTCATAAAAGCCCAAAGCAAACCAAAACCATGCCAATCAAAGAGCACGGATACAAGCTCTCAAGCCACTGTTTTTTATTTTTTTTTCATCCGATAGTGTGGAATCTATAAATTGTACATTCCTTATCTCTTTATGCTTTAATTATTGGTAGTGATATCTTGTTTTAAAGACAGATTGCCAGTCAGCAAGGAGGCTGACTACTGAGTAGTCCACAGATTGCTGTGACACCATCACAGGTGGAGCTAACAAGCTGCTTCAGTAAGACTGGATGTTACAAAGGGATGAGCTTGGAACCAACTCTGTAAATCATGCCATTTCCCACTGTCCTTTACCACCACTTACTATTATTTAGCTTTTACTTCTTTTCCTTACAGTGTTTGTGTATGATCTGTTCATAGAAACACTAAAATGTTTCTGCATGTCATCTTTCACTTAGAAAACTGAAACATTAAATTACATTCTATAAAAACAGTTCTTCCATTATATCAGTAATCATAAGCCTTTTGTCATTGATGCTGTCAGATTATATATGTTCAGTTATACAGGTAATTTGTACAAATACATATTAGTACAAATTGGATCTTTTTTGTAATTTATCATCATTACTGTGATTGAGAACATTAACATAATATTGTCCTATATGATCACTTATATTAAGCATTTTAAATTTAGATATTTATCCCTATAATTTATTTTACCAGATTTTTATTCTTGGAATATAGAGTGTCTATTTCAATTATTTTTATATGAAAATGGTGAAAAATACATTCATGCCTATACAGTTTTGTGACTTCAAGATTGTGTCCTTAGGTCATAATAGAAATATTCATGTGACTTTGGGGAGGAAAAATTCAAAACTCTGCTTTCAACTGAAAACAGCTATTATAGTTTAGTCTTCTTTTTATATTTACCAGATACTGAACCTTGTGGAATTCATTGTCTACTTTGACCTGTAACAGTATTTTTTACTTCGAATCTTCTAGTTCCATTGTAAATTGAATAATCTAACAGTAAGATACAGAAAAGTTGTAACCTTATAAATCATTAAGAAGATTCATGTCAGGAACACACAGACTTAAGATGGACAGAGTTGATGCTTTCAAGTTTCTGTTTTGTTTTTCAATTTTTTTTTCTTTTTTTCTTTTTAGATAGTAGAGTTGGTTGTTTTGGCACTTGCTCTGTACACCAGCTGGCCTTGAACTCACAGAGATCCTCCTGCCCCTGCCTTCTGAGTGCTAGGAGTAAAGGTATATGCCACTACCACTGCATGGTGGGTGATACATTCAGTTTTTTTTTAATTTGCTCAAAGTTTTTCATACTTCTTAAATGCTGATGTGCACTGGGGATCTAGCTCAGTGATAGAGCATTTGCCTAGCATTTGCAAGATTCAGTCCTTAGTACAAACATAACAAAAAGCCAAGATGATGTCATTAAAGTTTTTAGCCTGGTGTGATTACCCTTACCCTGAGGCAATACCTGAGGTGAATCAAGGAAGAGGGTTGTTATTGGCATCAGTGGGTCCAGTGCTCATGCTACTAACAGTCTACCACACAGGATAACATCTCAAACCAAGAATTTACCCCGTCCAAAATAGCAGGAGTGTCACTGTTGAAAACCCTGAACTGAGCCAACTTGTCTCTGGAATCAAAATAAAGAAACAATTTAAGTTTAATAGAATGGGCAGCTCAAAGAGGAAGAGACTTGGAGAGACTCTGACCATGTGGGCAAGCAGCTTACAGACCACAGAAGTAAGGTATGGAAATAGCTTGGTTACTACGCAGCATTTGCTTTATCTGAGCTCAGTCTGATCATTGACAGCTGGTGACTGAGTGTAACTAAGCTACTGTGACTGGCTCAGACTCACTTGTTAAAAAAGTAGGACATGTTTTCATTAGTGCGGGACTCAAGGTACAAAGGTGTCTTCAGTCCATGCTGACTGTAACGTTACAACCCCATCCTGAACAAGGCTCACAGCACTGAGTGCCAAGTGTGGTAAAAGTTAGCATGCTCATCAATAGATTCCATGGTCTCTAGCACTACGTGCACATTTGAGAAGAGCTACCACAGAATTACCTGAAATGTGTATACAGCAGTTTTGAACTTGGTGAAGATCTTGAAATATCTGGGCAGAATATCTATTTTTTTTCAGGGGTTAGCAAACAATTAAGTTAAAATTATCAGTTGTAGCAACATTTATTTATTTAGTTTTGAGATAGGTGTCTCTCGATGTAGTCCTGGCTGTCCTGAACTCCCCTATATAGACCAGGGTGGCCTTGAACTCACAGAGAACCCCCTGCCTCTGCCTTGTGTTCGACCCCCCCCACATGAAATGTAAGAGTTAAAATGTAATTTTATCTGAGCTGGGCATGGACTTTAAGGTTGCACAACTTTAATCCCAGCACTTGGGAGCCGAGGCAGGCGGCTAACTGAATTCAAGGTCAGCCTGGGCTACATAGTGAGTTCCAGGCTAGCCAGGGCTATGTAGAGGCCCCTTCTCAAATAACAACAAACAATAGCAATAAGAAGGGAAGTTATCATTTTTAAATAAAACTGACAGCTATTTATTGTAAAGTTTTTTTATTCATTAAACTTTGAAGAAAAGAATTAAAAGTTTATGGAATTGGCTGGTGTTAGTAGGCCAGAGCCACATGGAGGATAGAATTTGTGAATTTCTAGAGAGATTAAAATGTGACAGGTCGAATTTCCCCTTTAATAACTAATGTAAAGGAAAAAGAATAAGCTTACTATATAAAGATCAGGGTATCTTTTCTTAAATGAATTTTGCTCTGAAATCAGCTTACTGATGAACACTTGTGATTATATAATTTTTATTGGGATGTTTGTATTCAGAATGTCCTTAGGCTTTAGGTGGGCTCTCTTGTCTGTAAAATGGCATGGTTATGCTTGCTGGTCTTTTTGCCTTACTAAAATGGCAGTGTCCATCAACAGCCATTTGGGGGAAGGGGAAGCAGTGTACACTGAAAAGCATGTTAACTGGTGGACTGCAAGGGGGTGCCACATTTCCTCTGGCCAGACTGGATACCCGGGGTTCAGTTATGAGTGTGTGCACCCTGCCTTTCCCTTGGTGCCTGTTCTTGACAGGTCCCAGTCACTGGACTCAGTGTGTTGTACTAGTTTCAGTGTCCAGCGGATTTCTTCAAGAGGAAATCATGATAGGCTTACTAGCATCTTAGAATTTCATTTACTTTTTATTTTTTGTTTGTTTGTTTTGAGAGAAGGACTCACTAAGGTGGCCTTGGCTGCCCTATAATTCATAGACATCTGCCTTCCAGGCCCTGGGATTAAAGATGAGCATCACTGAGGCAGACCTGCACTGTCCTTGAATTTCAGTGTTAAAGAAACATCATCTTTTTCTGACACCATTGACAAAATTTCCAAGCTCTCTGTGGCAAGTCTTTGGGTACTGCTCATCTTTGAAGCAGTCTCTGTGACCTGAGGGTGGGATATTCTGGCTATTCTGTGCAAGGACCTCATCTCTAGGAATGTAGGATATAGGTCAGGGGTAGTAGGAGTCAGGGACTATGATGTCAAAGAATGGGTAAAGATTTAGGACATTAAACAACAGCTGTCCCCTGGAGTGAGTGGATGATAAGGGGTTTGTGTAAGATTAATTCACTATATAGAAGTTACTTTATTATCTCAAACATATTTTTTATGTACATTTGAGAAATCCCTTTAAATAAAAACATTATAAGAAATAAAATTACAACTTTTGACTTTAAATATTTTCTAAATTTAATTTTATTAGAAAGGTCTTAGCTTACATGGATTCTTTTTAGTTAAAAATTTCAAGCATATTTGTTTCATGTTTAAATAAGACATAATAATTGACTGTAGGTATCAGTGACAGTTTTGTGAAATACATGGATTTGGCATACACATTTTTTTTGCATCATTTGTTATATATGTGAAATTAAGTACTCAGCAACATTGTACTTTTCAAATGAATGCATTCTGATTACTGTAATTATTCTAATAGTTGTCACTGAATATTTTAAGTAGCCCCCTCCAGTTGTTTTTTCCTTTTATTATTATTATTATGAACAAAGAAGTCACACTTTCTAACCTTGTATATCTTTATTCAAGGTTCCTACCCCCACCCACCACATCAGGTCATTCTTTCTTCTCCACAAATCCCCATCCTATCCCTGGGCAGTCTGCAGGCAGTCTCATGGTCCCACTGCCCCAATATTGCTTAGTTCAGTCTCCACTCCTGGCAGATGCAGTTTTCCTCCCCCTCCCTCAAGAGTGAGTCGGGTGTTCCTCTAGGGGGAGTGGGATCCATGGTGTCAGTCCAGGGTGTTTCTGATCCCAAGCTGTTCAGTGGTTGTGGTTTGCAGCTTGGGCATTCTTTGCTTTTTTCTTGTTTGTTTGTTTGTTTAGAGACCACTAATTAGTGAGTATATCCCCTGCTTATCTTTCTGAGTTTGTGATACCTCACTCAGGAGGATATTCTCCAAATCCATCCATTTGCCTGCAAATTTTAGGATATCATTTTTTCTTACTGCTGAGTAGTACTCCATTGTGTAGATGTACCACAGTTTGTTAATCCATTCTTCAGTTGAGGGACATCTAGGTTGTTTCCAGGTTCTTGCTATTACAAATAAT
>PVIH01001416.1:0-59934 GCA_004025045.1 Sigmodon hispidus
ACTCAGGTCCTCAGACTTGGTGGCAATCCCCTTTACTCACTGAGCCATCTTATTGGTCCCTCTCTTGTACAATGAAGGAGTCTAATGGATTCAGGGCTCCGATCATCTCAGCAGGATTAGTCCCCAAACCTACTTTCTCCTGAGGTGGCTATGGCTTCAGACTCCTTGAACTGGTTAAGTGATAGCAATTGCTCAGACCTCTGATCCTCTGAAGCCCAAGCCCAGCCAGCAGAAACAGCCTTGATCTAGAGTCTGAGCAGGACTGACCTTCATCACCAGCCACAACAGAACGCAGGGACCAGTTTACTTCCATCCTAAGAAAACGAAAACCAGGACAGGCACACTGACAAGCTTCTAGACAAAGAGCAGCAGGCAGCATAGGATGGAGGCTCTGGAGAGAAGGATTGATTGCTCTACCCTGTTTACTCGGGAGTCCATAGGCCTCGACAGCAGGGCAGCCCATGGGAGCCTTGCGGACAGGTGCAGGAGGGTTCCAGTGCGGAGATTGTGTTAGGACTGCTGCACATAGAGCTCTTCAGAGCTGTCAAGTGCTCCTTTCATACCTAGCAGAGAAGAGGAACACATTTATGTGAGGAGCTGCCTGGTGCTTGGGGAAGGACCCTGACAGAATGGACATCATCAGCGCCCTCACAGGTCAAGAATAGTTCCTGTGGTGCATGGGCATCTGGAAGTTACGGCTTTCGTAGTGGGAATTAGTTGAATTTGCCCGGTATTTGAGGCTGCTCTGGTACTAGTGGATCTTGTGCAAGACTTGAAAGGAATAAATTGCTTTCCTGTCACACATCTGGTCCCCCAAATAAAAGGTCAAAAACAGTAAAAAGGCCCAGAACCCAAAAAGGTAAACATCACATAGCCAATTAAACATCAGAATACATACAAAGCTGGGATGGGGCACAGCTATAACTGCAGTACTTGAGAGGCTGAGATGGGAGAATTATGAGTTCAAAACCAGCCCGAGGAATTTAGCAAGACCCTGTCTCAAAACAAAACAACTCTCCATAAACAAGCTAATAAGAACCAACCAACCAACCAACCAACTAATCAACAAAACATAAACAAACAAACAATGATGAAAAACAAGGTGTAGAAAGATGGCTCTTGAGGACTCAGTTTGCTGCCCTCAGCTCCTGGGTAAAGTTAGGTGGGGGGATGTGCTTAGTGCCAGGGAGGCTGAGATAGGATCCCAGGAGCTGGCTGGCCAGCTAGTCTAGCCATTCCCTGAGCTCAGGGTTCAGACAGACCTTGTCTTCAAAATAAGGTGGAGAGACAGGAGAGATGACTCAGTGGTTAAGAATATGGGTGACTCTTCTAGAAGATCTGGGTTCAGTTCCCAGCACCTACATGGTGGCTCACAATGGTCTGTAAGTCTAGTGCCAGAGAATCTAATGCCCTCTTCTGGCCCTTACAGGCACCGAGTATGCACCCCATATACATAAAGTAAATAAGTAAATAAACAAGGTGGAAAAACAATGAAAGATGTTAGATGTCAACTTCTGGCCTCCATATGCACACACACACACACACACACACACACACACACACACACACACGGGGTGGGATACAGGCACATATAGGCACACACACACACAGAGGAAAAAATAAAATAAATCTTTAAAAAATAGTTAAAGGGGGCTGAAGAGATGGTTCAGTGGTTAAGAGAACTGGACACCTGGCAGTTCACAATCATCTGAAACTCCAGTCTCAGAAAATCCTTTGCTCTCCTCTGGCCTCCATGGGCACTGCATGCACTGTGGTACACTTACATAGATGCAGACAAACACTCATACATAGACACTGCAGGATAATAACACAAAACAAACAGCAGATACGCAAAGAAGCAGGAAACTGGAACCATGATGAATAGAAACAAGCCCAGCAATGGCCCAGCCTTTAGGATCCACAGCCAAGTTGCTACAACTGCTACTGTACTTTCCACCTGGTCAAGAAGCTAAAGAAAAAAGAGGAGCATCTTAGATAAAGACAGAGAGGATGCAAACAGACCCCCCCATCATATCTAAAGATGATATAAGCTAGCCAATTTTATACCACATAAAAGACTGAGAGATAAATCACAGCTTAGACATTGCAGAAAAAAAAAAAAAGATTAAACTTGAAGTGGTAACAGAAACTGTCAAAATGAAATGGAGTGGAGACAATGCTGAGAAAACAATAAACAAATGTCCCCAAACACAAAACAAAGAAAACTGCTTAGTCCACACCAGAGTAAGTCTCTGGGGAAGACAGGTGAGTGACGTCTTTGCTCACTGCTGCCCTTGGTGGTGTATGTCTGACTTTGACCATTTGCTGGATGCTGCTATTGCTTTATGGCCTTGAATTTCTCCTACTTTATAGCATTACTGTATTGGTGACATTCATAGTAGTGACACTGCTGATGCTGCTAAATAAGAGTGTAGGAATCACTAGAAGCCTTTTTTTTTTTTTTTAACATTTGTGAACTTCATCGCTACCCTTAAGTAGTGGGGGAGGAAGAAGACAGCCGTACAAAGTCATCCTGTCTTACAGAGGCAGAGTAGGGCCAGGTGTCTTGGGGGACCCTGTTTAAAGGAGCAGTTTTGTAAGAAGTCAAGTAACTAAATGGACCCAAGTGTGGATAGGAACACATCTCTGATTCCACTCTACAGTTAACCTGTGTATGCGGGGTCAATCTCTTCCACTTCTGCTTATGTTTCCATCCTATGGAGGAAGAATGTTGCAACCAATTGTTCTCTGGGAGTCCCGGCACCTCAAACATGAGAATCGTTCATGGTGATTCCCATCACTTGCACATCCTTTCTGAAAAGGCTCATGTGTGAAAGATGTCTGAGACCCATCCTGGTAGTATAGCTATCTAGGTACCAGCTCACCATCCCTAACTGGGGACACAGTCTTCATGTTGGAAGAATGAAATTTTGCCAAGTATCCACAGAACCTGCATTGCTAATTTCAGGATCCTGGGTAGCTACAGTGGTTTAAATGAGAATATTTCCCCCATGAACTCAGATGTTTGGATACTTGGCTCAGGGTTGGTAGTGATGTTTGGGTAGGTTTAGGAGGAGGAAGTATGTCACTGAGGGCAGACTTCTCTCAGCTTCCAGCTTGTGGTTTAAGATGTGAGTCCTCATCTTCCTGGTCCAGCCACCATGCTTCCCTGCCACACTGGATTTAGCACTGTAAAACTATAAGTCATAATAAACTCCTTCTTTATAAATTGCCTTGGTCATGGAATTGTACACCAGTAGAAAAAGAACTAAGACAGTAGCATTTCTGTTGGGTGACTGTCAAGGACACATAGCCAGGTCACATGACAAACAGGAGAATTTTTTTCTCCTCAGGAATTTCAAAAAAGATGATGCTGTATTTGGGGTATTTGAAGGGATGGTAGGATTGCCAGGGGTCTCTTTTTGTCATTCAAACCATTGGATGCATGGCTGAACATGCAGATTTCACTAAGCCAGAAATAACCAGTTGTATGACAAAGTCATGAGGGATTTGCACATAAGCTCTAGGCATCTCGATGTGAATCTCCACTTTCTGATCAGCATTGCATCAGCAGTTGTCATCACTAATAGGAAAGAATTGCTCTCAAATCACTACCTGTAGCTCACAGGTTCTCACAACAGCATTTACCCTCCAAGTCCACTGTGTATTTTATACTAAAGAGAAGTACAGATCTCATCACATATTATCCATTTCCAAAGGTACCTCTAAAAGCTATTTTTCCACATAGTCAAAATTACATTATAGCATCCAAACATTACCAACAACTTCACAGTTACAATTTGTACAAATGTCTTAACTCCTGCGTTCAACCCGTGGCCATACATGTCACCTGGAAATGTTGATTTTTCTCAGAATTGGAGTCAATAGTTCTATGCAATTTCAAGACCATGCTTTCTGGGTTCCTCTGCTTCTCCCATGGTGCCTTTCAGCTTACTGCTGTGTCCCCTGTCTGTTCTATCTGCCTGTTTTTCCTTTCAGCCTGCTGAACTGGAGGTTCTTCCAGTTCAGAGAAAGGGGAAAGGTACATGTGATAGAACTCAATCACTCACACCTTGGCTTCAACATCAGACTCTTTTGTTCCCCCTTCTTTTTGACTCATTCTCTTTGAAAGAATTCCATAGTTTAATTTGGTTGCATTTGACAAAAAGCTATCAAGTTCACATTTGTGCCAGGTATGAAAATAGGGAACAAGGTCCCAAAGTTGGATAAGACCCAACCCTGGAACTCAATGAGTGGCTGCAATTAGATGCCACCAGCACAATATGGACAGTCTTTTCCATGAAGCATGCGGAGCACTGGGGTGCAGAGCATCAGGGGCCCCTTAGTTTAGTGAGTAGTCAGAGAGTTCCCAGGACACAACCCCTGAGATAGTCTTGAATAATAGATGGGCATTATACTAGCCAAGGAGGGTGGGATGCACATCCCATGCAGAGAAAAGGTATAGGTAGAGGCATCAGTGCAGGCCACAGAGGGATGGTCTCACCCAGGGCAATCAGGCCATGTTGACTAGGGTACAAGTGTAGGAAAATGTGAATGACGAAGGCTTGAGAAGGAAGTGTGGCCCCAGGGGAGCAGAGTGTTCTACTAATAAACTTGGACTTCAGTTGAGAGTGGTTGAGACTTACACAGAGATGTCAAGAAGGCATGGCCAGGTCAAGTCTACATGTTAAGAGGCTCGTGTTGGTGTCCTGGGGCAAGAACGGTGGGATACAGGGAGGTGAATCATCTAGCTGGGGGCTACTTCAGAGTTGCTGGAGCTGGAGTCGAAGATAGAAATGGGTACAACTGCAGAAGTAGAGCTGGAGGCCCCGTTAGTCCATTAGTGCTAGGGGGCAGGGCTAAGGGAGGGGCAAAAAGACCATTGGCAGACATCTGATGCAGATCACTAGACTGATGCTAGTGTCCATCACTGCAGAGAGGGAACAGAGTGGGAGGAAGAGATGAGGGTGATGGAGGACTTTTCTTAGAAATATTTTATTTGTGGTGACGGAAGATCCTCCATTCCAGCTTCCTTGCTGGGACTGGTTGGGTTTAAATAAGTGTGCTGAGTGGGTGCCAGGGTGCTCAAGTATGTATGCCTGAGCTCGGAGGGAACATATGGAAAGCATACATGTTGCCAGAAGATAAACAGCAACTGCCATTCTGAGAATTGGTGGTACCACCTGAGTTACAGATAGGAAAGAGCTATGGGCAAGGTTGGCAGAGTGGTCTGAGTCAGGGGATAGGGCAAGGGGGAGAGTGTGCCAGCCAGAAGCTGTAGAGAAGGGCTTTAAGACTATAGAGATTTCTAGCATGCAATGCTAAAGACCCAACAAAACAGAGCCCCAAAACAGCACTGTAAACTGGAGCACTGGAATCACAGATGTCATTCGCCAATGTCGTTTGTCTTAGGAGGAGGAGGAGGAGGAGGAGGAGGAAGAGGAGGAGGAGGAGGAGGAGGAGGAGGAGGATTGGTCTCTGGATTAGTCTCCCAGCCTGGATGCCTCATCCCAGGAAAAGAAGAGGACCAGAGAAACTGAAACCATGGGAAGAAAAATATCTTCAGTGAAAACACTGGAATTAAGTAGTTGGCACATCAGTTCTATTGACCTGGAAGCTGAGCCTCTCATCCATGCCCATAACTCACAGGGACTTTGCTAAACCTACAGATCAGCCCCAAGCAGAATGGCTCTTCCACCTTGAGCACTTGCTGTTCCTCGGCCTGTCACCTCCCCAGCCTCTGAACCTCTGGTCCTGCCCCTTCTCAAGTTCAGTCCTTTGGAAGGCTTCCCAGTCTGTGCCAGCAAAAAACTATGCCACCCCCTATAAAAGCGATCCTGCCTACTATATTTTCTTTCTCATTCAACTGAGATTCCAAGTCAGAATATATGTTTTAGGGTTGAATATTGTGCCCTCCTATTGTTGTGCTGTTATTATTATTTGGCCTAGGGCACTACATAACCCTAAAAACACCTACTTTCTACATTGTTCTCCTAAGTGCTAGGATTACAAGCATCTACTTCTACAACTAGAAAGCATGTGTAGTAGCACACACCTTTAGTCCCAGCACTCAGGAGGCAGAGGCAAGTAGCTCTTTGAGTATGAGGTCAGACTAGTCTATAGAGCGAGTTCTAAGATAGCCAGGGCTACACAGAGAAACCTTGTCTCAAAACACACACACACACACACACACACACACACACACACACACACACACACAACTGAACCTAGGCCTAAGGATACATTTACAAAACAACTCCCACACCTAAGGTTCACAGAATATTGCATAAAATGGGGTGGAAAATTTACAGGAGCCAGGAGGCCACAAAGTTTGCTGAGACTGGGTTTTCTAGTAATGTCAGAAGCCAAACCCACATGACTACCTAAACAGTAACTGAACAAAGACAACAATGGGCATGTCAAGGTGCGTTGAGGAAAGCCTGCCAGGCCTTAACCCTACACTAAGCACTATGGACAGCTAAGGAATGCTGAGATGGGAAAAACAGTCTTCCCCAGGGAAGAGTGCACCAGTTGGTTATCCAATACCTAACGGTCAGCCCTGAAAACAGACCTAAAAGTAATAGTATTCAGATGCATATAACAACAGCTGGTCATGGATTTGAACAAAGAAGTCATGGATTTGAACACAAGAAAGGAGGAATATATGGGGGGAGGAGTTGAAGAAAAGGAAAGGAAGAAATAATGTAATTATAATCTAAAAACAAAACAAACCAGTCATCTGGATTTCCCACCCCAGATTCTGGCTAGGGTGGAGGTACATTGGAGGGAAGTCTGCAAGGGAGACATTGAAATCTTTGGGATGGCTCCAGATCTTCACCCTTGGGCAGGGCCCCCTGACATACCACTCCACTCCTACGTTCCAAGCACCATTTAAAAAAATGCTGCATATGTGCAGGTGTCCAATGGGAGCCAGAGGAGAGTGTTGAATCTCCTGGAGTTGGAGTTCCAGGCAGTTGTGAGCTGCCTGATGTGGGTGCTGAGAACTAAATTCAGATCCCCTGGAAGAGTCAGAAGTACTCTTAACCAGAGAGCTGTTTCTGCAGCCCTCAGACACCTCAGGACAGCCAGGGCTACAGAATGAGAGCTGTGAGATGCTGGGGTCTTGACGTTGCTGCGAGCCAGTGAGAGCATATTTCACACAGCTCCAGCTCTGTGAGACAGTCACAGTTAACAGAGAGGACATGGGCCTTCAGGAGACCAGCTCTCTTCCAAGAGGTTGAAGCCATAGATCAGGCTTCGGGAAATGCAGAGACCACAAGAGACATTTTGTGCTTGTAACCTCAAGACACCTTCATAATCTTAACTTCCTGTTGCCAAATGCCTATGTGAGGTGAGCTGAGGGTGAGGGAATTCAGTAACAAGTCATGGACCTCTGCAGGACTGGCCTGGTCAGGATGCATCTGTGACTGACCCAAGCATCGTGTGGCTTTTACTGCTGCCCACTGGTGTCCTCACCCGCTTCCATGTCTCCCAGAGCTCATCCTTTGGAGTATTCTCAGTCACATGCCTTCATTCCCTGCTATGTTTTTTGAGACAGGATTTTGCTACATAGCCCAGGCCAGCTTAGAACTCAGTAGAGAGCCTAGGCTACTGGATTCTCCTGCTTTGGTCTCCTGAACGCTGGGAGTATAGATGTATGCCACTAGGCCAGGCTTTGAAAATTTTAACTTAATTTAACTGATACAGAGTCTTTTGTATCTCGGAGTGGCCTTGAGCTTGTTCTGCAGCTGAGGACAACCTTGAATGTCCGATCCTCCTTCTTCCTCCTCCCAAGTACCGAAATTACAGGCATATGTTACCACTTCCACATTTTTTTTTAAACTTAGTCTCACAAAGTGGGCGATCCTGTACATCTTTTCTAATACACAGATACACATACACACAGACTAACCCACTGGCACACAGACATACATGTGTAGATAGTGACACATGTAAACACACATGTTCACACAGACACACTGATGCAAACACACACAGGCATGCACATGTATAATGTACACACACCGACTCACTTAGATGCTGGCACACATGCATTGACACGCATGTGAACGCACTCAGAGGTGACAGCCACAATGGTGGCTGGCTGTGGAAGTGCCTCAAAGTATCTTTTCCCCCCTTGTCCTTGCTTGGAGTCTATAGTACTTGGAAAATGTCCGGTGTAGGAGTTTCGAGTTAGGCTAAAACTCCCTGCACATATTTGGAGGGTGTCCAGACTCTGTGAGCATGCTCACAGAGCAGATAACAGTGACCTTGCTGTCAGGGAGGATGGTCCACTGGGGCCAAGATGCTATGCTGGCTGCTGAGGTCACTTTCCTCCCTGCTGCACCTGGGCTGGCTCTGATGCCAAGACCCCATCCCACACCCCACCCTCAGCCTTCTGGGCCTGTGTCCTTTGGGTGGGAAGAAAGGCTCAGCTCTCTAGGAGGAGACTGGGAGCTTAGTACTGGCCTTGCAGAGTCAAGGTAGAGAGGGGCCTGGCTCTGCCTGAGGATCTGCTGGCTCCCAGTCAAGCTCCCCCATATTGCCTTTCAGGAGATTCTCAGCAGGTCTTTATAAATGGAAAAAGGTTCCTCAGGGCCGAATGTACCTCAGGCCAGCTCAGGATTGTGAGGTTCAGGCTGGTGGCTCTGACTGAAACATGAATGCTGTGTATGTGTATGTAAACTAATGCTCAAAGTCTGGAGATCCAGAGGTTGGATCATCAAGCACTCCCTTTGCACCCCATTTTGGGGCTCTTGGCATCCAATTCTGAAAGCTAGGTGTTAGGGGGACTTGACACCTTTCTGGTTCCTGTCTCTGTTGCCTCCCTGACTATACACTTTTCACACATGACAATCTTATAGATCCTTTAAAAAGCATTATTTTACTTACTTGTGTATGTATACACCTCTGTGTGTGTGTGTTGCATCTACAAACAAAGTCCAGAAGAGGATGCTAGCTGTCCTCTATCTCTCTCTGTCTACTCCCATGGGTCAGGGTCTCTCTTTGAACCCAGGGCTCACATTTTCCTGCTTAGTCTGGAAGATGCTAAGCTTCCAAAGATTCTCCTGTCTCTATTTCCAACAGAGATGGGGTTACAGGCATTTGTGGGGACACTCAGCTTGCTATATGGTTTCTGGGAGAGCTAAACTCTGGCTCTCAAGATTCTGGAATAAGCATCCTTAACTGAAAAAGAACTGTTTCTTCCAACTCTTGCATGTCTTTGAACAGATGCATGGCTGGCCCCAGTAGTTGGTGCTGTAGTGAAGGAGGCTAGTGGGACAACAGTTGCCACAGGGTGGTGGGATTGGGGAAGGGACAAGTTACTCTGATGGAGGTCAGATCCTTGGAGCACTTCAGACTGAGGGAACAGGGTGTACAGAGTCTGGGAGCAGTCAGACCCCTTTACCTGAAGCTAATTTAAATTGTCTGTGTAGGGCACAGACAGCTGAGGGAAGCCAGGTCCTGGGCAAGTGACGTGCAGGTAAGTTTTAAAATGTCATCTGTCCTCCGGGTGAACAGAGAGCTATCCAGTGTCTTGGCCAGAATCCAGAAGGGCTTGCTGTGGTGACTTGTACCAGAGGAGGAAGGTGCTGGAGTTGAGGCTAAGGCTACTAGGCAGAAGGCAGGGGTGACAGTGAGACCTGGCCAAGCTTTCCTATACGCATAGTCCCCGGCTTCGCTCTGACAGCTTACCACCCCCTGGACGTCTCTCCCAGTCAGTTGGTGCCTCTGCTGATACCAGGCTTCCCTTTTCATGAGTTGTACACAGGGTGAAAAACATTGTTTTAGAAGAGGAAGATTTAAGACTCACCCTTCCTCCTGGGACCTAGACTTCTGGAACCAGTTGACATTATCATCGTGGTAGCCGTAACCACAGCCGCTCACACTACAACCACGAGGCCTCTTGAAAGCCAAAACCCTCCTCACCCAGAATCTAAAGGCTGTGCTCCTGGGCTGGAACATGGAAATCGGTGTCACACACTAACAAGGGAGACTTACCGTTACCTACAACTGTCTCTCCAGAGTTAGGGTGTATTACATCTACCCTCCTCTGTAAGGCTGAGACTCATTGGGCCACACACACAAAAAGATGTGAAATGAGTTAAAAAGAGAAAGATCATTAGCAGTGGGAGGACGACAGGGAAAGGTAATAGTGAGGCTCTAACAACCACTGGCCACCAATAGCACTTCCGGGAAAGGCAGGGCCTCACAAGTTTCTACCTAAAGAAACATTTTTAAAAAAAAGTCTCTAGAAGTTACTGTAGAGAACATTTTTTTTTTTTCCTTTTTGAGGAACGTGCTTCTAGGAATATAGAGTAGATAGAGGAACTTGTTGGTTTTGTCCACCTTCCGGAAGTCCCAGCTGGTCTTCAGGCTGGCTCGTGGCCTACCAGATAAACTCTGGACAGGACTTAGCTTTCAAGGCGGACTGTTCTGAGATTGTTCTAGAGGTTGTGGTGGGGTGTGCTTCTATTTTCTGGGACCACTGAAAGAAAGAAAGAGGCTTGGAGTGTGTGTGTGAAGTGGGGGTCAGGTTATTATGGGTGGAAAGGGAACTGTTTGATTAATGGGTGTCCCTGTGAACCTGCACATTTGCCCAAGGCTGCATTCCTGGGCTTTCAAACTCAGGGCAGTTTGATAAGCTAAGACCAAAGTCCCCTTTACTCCCAGCAAGAAGAGCAAACAGGGCTAGTCGCTAATCCCAGCCCTGGCCTCCAGGGCCGTTTCTCGGCAACCAGTCTGCCAAGTGGCCTTTCACAGGCCAATCAATGAAGCAGCTCCGGTCTTCTAGGAAGCTGTGGCCAATTCCTAGTATAGCCTCTTGCCTGAAAGGAGGGCTCTAAGGAAGAAGGCTAGAGCTTCCACATGCCCGAGAATTGCTCATTGGGAAGCATCTGTCCTGCAGCCAGCCTTCCTTGCTGAACTGTTCTGTAGAACGCCTCCTTCCACTCCTCTTCCGGCCACGGTTCCACCTGAGCAACAGTTTATCAGCAGGCCTCCCTCCATCCCTCTGGGGCCTCTCTGAATGTTCTTTCCAGTCCATGGCACCTGGCCTGGTTCTTTCTCCTCTAGGGAGAGTTTCTTGCCCCTTGTCTTCCTTGTCCATGCTGGCCTCTTCTAGCTTTTAGTCATGGCTTAGAGCTCAGGGGCCATCAACTATCCCTCACCTTGCTTGTGTGTTGGTTTGATATTACCAACTCCATAGTCAGCACATTCAATGAAAGCTTAAATTTTTGGGTGGCTCTCAGTGTAAGCTATACTGCTAATCTTAACAGCACCCAGCTACAAAATATGGGCATGTGAGAGCAGAGGGCAGGTCCAGGGTAAGAGACGAGAAGCACCAAGGCTGAAAGAGTCAGACAGATAAAGGAGAAGGCTCTTTGAGATGGAAAGGAGCCTGGGGTCAGTGAGAGGACCTGTTTCTCAGAAGTCCTAGGAGATGCCTGCAAGGTTGTGTCCAGCCTGGGCTGGCCTCATCCTTCTGTCTATGTTCTCTTTTTCAGTTGGGTCCCATGCTATGTATCATTTTCAACTGTGTTCCTTATTTACAACCAGAGATGATTTTTGGTTATGATGGACCTTGCAGGGCCTTTGAGTCACCTTTGAGACTAGAGATGGGCAGAGGGAATCATATCTCCATCTCAGGCATTTGCTTCTGAGGGGACCTAATGTAGGGAGGGTTTGACTTTACACAGGGAGGGGTAGGGAGTAGGGGTGATAAGAGAGGAGGGCATCTGGGATGGAAAGCACACAGGGGCCCTCGGGCACTTTGGTTTCATGTAGCCTTGGCGCCACCTCGTAGATGGGAACTCAGGCTTAGAGGTTAAGTGACTCCCCTCAGCACATGTGGCCAGTCAGTGATGGACTTAAACTCCACTGTGCTTGTCTTTGTCTTGGTCTCAGCAGCTCCATAGGGTCAGGCTCATGTCTTGGGGAAACCTGCTCCATCATATCCCTCCCTCAATTGGAAAAAATTTTTACCAAAAGCATGAAACACAGCTTTGGCTTTGTGTCCTATGTCTTGTCCCCCCCCCCCCATCTCTCTATACAGTTCAGTGTGACTTTGTGACTTATAACTCATGGTGTAGCCCACACTGGCCTTGATCTCATAATCCTCTTGTCTCTTCTTCCCAAGTACTGGGATTGTGTACTATCTGTCTTAGTTGGAGTTTTTATTGCTGTGAAGAGACATCATGATCATTGCAACTGTTTTTTTCAAAAATTTATTTATTTATTATGTATACAGTATGCAGAAGAGGGCACCAGATGTCACCATAGATGATTGTTAGCCACCATGTGGTTGCTGGGAATTGAACTCAGGACCTCTGGAAGAACAGTCAGTGCTCCTAACCTCTGAGCCATCTCTCCAGTCCAATCATCGCAACTGTTACAAAGAAGTCTTACAGTTGCAGAGATTTAGTCCATTATCATTGTGGTGGGACATAGTGCTATGCAGGCAAATGTAGTATTAGAGAAGGAACTGAGAGTTCTATATCTTGATCCGAAAACCACAGGAAATGAGCTGAGTACCACACTGGGTGTAGCTTGAACATATGAGACCTCAAAGCCCACCCCTACAGTGACATACTTCCTCCAACAAGACCGAACCTACTCTAACAAGGCCACAGCTCCTAATAGCTCCACTCACTATGGGCCAAACATTCAAACACAAGTCTATGGAGCCATACTGTAATGAGTCCTTTTCTGTCCCATCGACCAGCTTCCAAATAGTGACATGGAGACTTTATTATTAATTATGAAAGCCCAGCCTTAGCTGGTCCCACCACTAGCGCCTGTAACTTAAATTAACCTGCTTTTATTAATCCTTCTGTTATCTTGTGGCTTATATCTTTCTTTCGTTCTGTATGCTGACTCCCTCTATGTCTTGTTGGTATCTCTTCTGCACCTTGATTATCGTTTCCTACTTCCTCTCTCTGTCCAGAAGTCTGACCTATACCTCCTGCCTAGCTATTGCCATTCAGCTCCTTATTAAATCAATGACAGCAATATATCTCCACAGCATGCAAATATCCCACAATACCAAACCTATTTAAACCACCAAACTGCTCTACCTGGACTTCTTATCTCTCTGCCTGTCTGATCACCTATCTATCTGACAATCTATCCATTTACCCACCAACTTATTTACCTATTTGCCCCCACACCCTCTTAACTATGCATCTAATCTATCCATCCATTCATCCATCCACCCACCCATTCATCCACCCATTCACCTATCCATCCACCCACCCATCCATCCAGTCTGCACAGCCAGCCAGCTGGCTACCAGCAGTTACATTCTATGCTCTTCTATGTGGCCATGGCAACAATCACTAGAATATTCTTCAGCTCTGCCCCATCAGGACAGATGCTGCGATGCTGAGTAGTGGTAGATGATCATGTTTCTAAACTTCATGGCACAGAGGAACCAATGTCCTTAGTATGATTCCTGTGTGGAGAGATTACAAATACAGGCTCTGAGCACTTTTCAGAAGGCAAAAGCAGCGCCCACATCTGCTTTCCTAGCAAGCTCCCAGAAGAGTGTGCTGTAGGTAATGCCTAGGTGAATCTTAGGAAATCAAGAGTCGGGGCAGGGTTTGGAGGGAGGAAGAAAGGAGGGATGGGGCAGAGGAGGAGGAGGAGGAGGAGGAGGAGGAGGAGGAGGAAAGAATTCAGTGATGCCTTCGGTCCCCAGGGAAGACCTCCTCTGATGTCTAACTGTACCTGTGGAGGTCTGGGGCTTACAAGGGGAGAAAAGGCCTAGGTAAGTCTCAAGCATCCTTTAGAGGAACCTGCCACCATTGCCAGAGGACATTTTTAGAGAGTTAAGAGTATAGAAAAAAAGTCAAGTTTAGCGTCTGCCTAATAATAAAAATGCTGTTCCCATTGCCCCAGTAAAACTGGTAGTCATCCTGTTACTCCTAGATGCTGAATGGACCTTTTGTTAGCGAAGCGGGTGCAGGGTATGTCTAGCACCTGATCCAGGTCTGCAGGAATAAAGGAACCACCACATACAATGAGAATTGGACTGGGGGAGCTGGAGGCCTTAGAGACCCTGGAGTGTCCTTGGCGTGCTTAGCATGATCTGGTGCTCCAGCACCATGTGTGTTGTATGTGCGCTGTAAGCAGTGAGACCTGTTTCAACAAGAGTGCTGCATCCTGGCTTCTCATCACATGTAGGGAAAAGAAAGTCATTTGTGCATGACAGAGTGGAGCGCGCCAGCTCAGCCACTGCCTCACTAGGCCTGGATGTGACACTGTGAAGACACTGTCACAGGGCTCCAGGCTGCTGCCCAATATCCCGGGGGAGGTTGCTTGTCACCTCATTCTTCATTTTTCCTGATGTTAGTCCCCAAGCCTACTGCTGTCCAGCAAATTTTTACTCTCCAACTTCACTAAAGGCCTTCAGAAAAATGTCTCACCACCCCAGTCGCCCCTATCCCTCAGACCGCTCCCCCTCTCTTCTCAATAGTGTGTGAAGGAAAAGGAATTTCTTCCCTGTTACCCTCAGGCTTCCAAAAGGACAGTGTGAACAGAAAGTGCTTGCCAGGCACTTAAGTGGTTATTTTAATCGTGTGGAACAGCCCCCTCTTCATGGAAAATTTTCTACTCCAACACCTGCAGCACCAAAGGCCTTCTGGCTCCTTCTCCCCTGGGCTACCGGGAGTCACTCTCTCACCAGGGCAGGCTGCCAGCTCAGGTAATTATTCTTGCTCTTCCTTGTCCCGGGCTCCTTCCTTCCCAACCCACCCTGCCCTCCTGTGGGAGCAATTCCGCATGACTTCTTGCTTTCATGGCTTCTAGAACCAACATGCCGGCAACAATGGTGTCCATCTCCTCACTGCACACTTCTCTGAGCTTCCTGGATCCGACTTGTCCCTACTCTCTTGCTGAATTCCTCTACGTCTTTCCTATTTTATTTGGAAATCACAAAGAACATTGGAGATTTGTGTAGGACTGAAGTTGTGTGTCTGTGGAATAAAGCTGTTCTTCAACACAAACCCCATCCACTTCATGTTCCTGAACTCACTGAGGAGGACTGGTCAAGCGATATTGCTCACAGAAAACTGCTGAATCATTTCAGATGTTGCCTCTGCCTTGTCCTCTGCCACATGCAACCCATTACCTGTCCACACCCTGTGTGTCGGCCAGCATCCTCTCCACAGCAGTCACGAATGATCTGTCCACATCAACATTAGCACAAGAGGGCCATTAAGGAGATGGGGACAGGAGACAGGTGGAGACTGATTGCTGACACTGATTCTCAGTTCACAGTCTAGAATTTGGATGATCGCCCTGAATGGTGATCTAAGCAACTACAGTAATTTAGGAACACTTGGTAGTAGCTGCACACCAGTTTGAACTAACCAAAACAGCTCTGTTGCTTTGTACAGAAGGCTCGTGTGTGTGTGTGTGTGTGTGTGTGTGTGTGTGTGTGTGTGTGTGTGTGTGTGCTCTCATGCACATATGCACTTGTTTACACTTTTGGGTGTATGTAGAGACAAGAAAGAGAATGTTTTCTTCAATCACCCTTAACCTTATATTTGAGGCAGAGTTTCCCACTGAACCTTGAACTCACAGATATTCTGGTGGACTGGGTGGCCAGCAAGCCCAACGCTCTTGCCTTTGCCTCCCCAGCACTAAGGTTATAGGTATAGGCCACCTTACATGGCTTTTATATGGGCAGATAGACCTGAGGATCAATCTTAGGTCCTCAGTTCTATACGATAAGCACTCTAGTGACCGAGACCTCTCCACGGCCTGAAGTAGCCAGCTGATTGTTTGTGTGCATGGCTCTGCTCTCCCACAGGCTATTTGGAGGAACATTCTTGTCCATGACTGAGGACTAGTTTATAGACCAGGTATCCTTGGGGAGGACAAAGTCTGGACTAAATCTGACTTTAAAAACTGTCACCACCCAGGGACTCAAGACTCAGTAATCAAAATGCCCACAGTAGGTTGATGAGATGGTTCAGTGTGTGGCCTGTGGTACAAGCTTGATAACCTGGGTTTGATCCCTGGAGCCCACAATGGAAGGAGATAACAGAGTCCTGAAAATTTCCCTGTCTTCCACATGTATGCTGTGACAATACACATCCACCCTCACACACACACATGACACACGCGCACACACACGCGCGCGCGCGCATGCGCGCGCGCACACACACACTTCCATCCTCACACATGCACACTTTACACATACACACACATCAACCCTCACAAAGTACAACATACACACACATACACATTCCACAGATACACACAAATCCACCCTCACACACACACTTCCATCTTTACACATGCACACTCCACATATCCACATACATCCACCTTCACACAGTTACCACATACACAATAATTTTTTAAAAAAATATCTGAGGTGATTGTGACAGAATATAGAAGGCCATTGGGTAGGACAGTGTGCTCCAGTATAAAGAAAAGAATCAGGAGCCTGACATGTGATGGGTGATACAGGGAAAGACTGTGAATGGAAAGTAAACAGCACTATGGATACCTGAAAACATCTGAGACAATGTGTGTATTTACTCTGCTTGGGCAAAGCTGAAATAGACCTTTTCTTCCCCAAGTTGCTTTTGGTCATGCTGTTTATCATAGAATGGAAACATACAAGAACACTTTGGAACCCACAACAAGAGCAGCCCCAGAAAGGGAGGGCTTATTTTGGTTCCCAGCTTGATGAAACTGTTCATCGTGGTAGGGAATTCTTGGCAGAAGGATTGTGAGGCAGCTGGGTATGTTCTACTATGTTTCCATTGCTGTGAAAAACAGCATGACCAAGAGCAACTTGGGGAAGAAAAGGATTATTCCAACTAACAGGTTAGTCTGTCACCAAGAAAGGCCAAGGCAGGAGCCAAGCAGGAACCTAAAGGAGAAACTGAGGCAGAGTCCCTGAAGGACTGCTATTTGCTGGCTTGATCCTAGGCTCAAAGTCAGCGTCTCATTTTAAACAGCCCAGGCTCAGCTGCCTAAGGGTGGCACTGCCTTCCTGGGCTGGGCTTTTCTCCAAGGACTAGAAATCAATGCCCCACACACATGCCCACAGGGCAATCTGATGGAGGCAATTGTTCCTGCACTTCTGTCTTCCCAGGTGTGTCAAGATGACAACCAAGATTAGTCATTATGAAAGGGTCAAACTCAGGCTCTTGCAGGAACCAGAGAAGAAATGAATACAATACTCAAGTCACTTACTGGCTGAGCCCTGATGGCCAGGCTGAGCTGGACTTATCTTTGTTACCCCACAGCCACAATTTATTCATGGTGCGTCTGTCACAAAAATGACTTTAGGACCCAGCAAGCTTCCATTGTGGGGTACACTGGTGACTTTGTACTGTTCTGATAGGTCACCAAGGCCTCAGGGTTATAATCTAGGTAGCCTTTAATTGCTCATCTCTTCTCTGCAGCCTCACACCGATTGGCTAAAATGCAGATATGTGGCCTGAGCAGAGACAATTACAATTCGCCTACAGGATGATGTGTAGAATAGTCCTCCTCCTTTTTTTGAACCATGATGTGTGAGTACTAGAATGCTGCCAGGCTCATCTCACAGTGATGATGATGACAGCATACAAGGCAGATATGGAGAGAGATGCTAAAATGGTTGATGCTGATGTATGCATTGTGACGGTCCACACTGCACAATTACAGAGCCCCTATTTGCTCACTAAGATTCATGTGATCTGGGCTCTTGTTCCTCAAACCCGAGTCTTGATTAATATGGTAGCTGTCACTAGTAGGAACTTGTGACATTGAGCCCCATTGGGCAGTGTAAGGAATGTCAGGCAGACTTTAGGGGAAATGAGAAGAATTTGCTGTAAGTGGGGCTTGATTCAGAATGCTTGGAGGAAGACAAGGAGCTTAGAGTCATCATAACCAAAGCCAGAAGAGAGCGGTATGTAAGACCAGACACCAGGAGTGAAACTGAGGTACAGCTAGACAAGGCATGAGTACTGAAGGACCAGGGGAACACAGACCAAGTACATTTGTCAAGTATAACCACCACGAAGGCAGAATCCTGTGAAGCATGGCTGAGATGAGTGGAAATACTACGGTTGAAGAGGAGCCAAATACTAGGGATTGCCTCTGTCTCACCCACCCTCCATCTACCCATTTTGATGGAGAAGCAGTGTGTCCATCTCTTGCTACGTATGTTCACCTTATACTCAAGTCGATTGCCTTGTGCAAACCACAACTGTGTCTTGCTGGGATGCAGGTCCTCTAAGCCCAACCCTTGTCTCTCCAGTTCTCTCTTCCTACTAAGAGATCTTTCTAGATTCTGCCAGGGTTTAATGGAGGAAACAATTGCATTGCCTGAGACCGCACAGTATACATGTCTAGGAGAACAAAGAGAGGGACTAGAGAAGTAGAAGAAAGTTATGGTTGAGGGAGGTGTCATTGAAGTGTGATGCTTAGATTCATGTAGATAGAAAATGCCTGCGTGGATGATCTGTATTTTCATCTTTGCTGTTATTGTCATTTTAGACATGCCTCACTGCATAGCCCAGGCTAACTGTAGACTCACAGCCCTCCTGCCTTAGCTTCTTCAGATGCAGGAATGGCAGATATGTGCCACCACACTCAACTCAATCTTATTTCATGTGAGAAAAAAAATGAGGGGTAGCTGTAGCTACACTATGTGATCATTGTCAAATATCAGGCCTGGCACACAAAAGACATTTAGAAACTATCCATGGCCATTACCCATTCTGGATAAATAGGAGAAGGTAAATTTAATTTCTACTCAGTCTAATGGCTACGATTTCATTTTCTGCTCCGACTGAGGACTGGGGTGTCTGGAAAGCGGACATGAACATGGTGAAAAGGATGACCTCCATTGTTTGGGTGAGCCTCTCAGTTCCGCAGATGTCTGGTGAGCGTGCAGTGAGTGATCGGCCACCCAGCGTTCCCGCTGATTAATTATTTTAAAAGCCAACTCTCTGTCTTAGTATTTGAAAACATATCTTTGATTTTATGTAAACAGTTCTCTGGCCACTTTTTTGATAGTCAACCATATGTGGTCAGGGGCTACATAGTTGAAGTCTAGTTAAACAAATCCCATAGTATTTATTAAGTGCCAACTTTGTACCAAGGCAGGGCCATGCTGTGATGCCTGGAAGTCTAGATTTTGACAGCAAAGAGCCCCTGGAGGGTTTCCAGGGATTTGTTGGGGACAGAGCTGTGTTTCATAGTCAGATACCAGGGCATCTCCTCACCTAGTTTTCTTTTTTGAAGAAACTCAGGAAGACAAAGACAGCATATTAATAGAGCTGGAAAGTGGGGCTAGATACAAGAAGATGAGAGTACTTGTTGTATTTTAGAAACAGTGGCAGAGAGAGAACCCCTGGGTGGAAGCCAAGGGGCCCCATGGTGGGGTAGGAGCCAGAGATACCACACAAAGCAGCAGCTGGGAGCCACGAGAAAGGCACACTTTTAGACAGCTCATGTGAAAAAAAAGTTTTGTTATTAAAGGAGGAAACTGAAAGAAAGGAAGGAAAGAGAGAGAGAAGAGGTGCAGGCTACTTCATGAAGGAAAGGAGAAAAGAGAGAGAAATAAATGGAAGGAGACTTTTCTTAAAGGGAATTTGACGTCATGATGCTGGACAGACCAGGGTATTGCTTATTGGCCAGGACTTCAGGAAGTGGGTCAGAATGATAACAGTACTGTCTAGTAGCAGGGATGTGAGTGGTACAGACAGGCTAGAGAGAAGCCCTGCTCTTCAGATGGCACAGAATTCTTTTTGTTTTGTTTTTGAGACAGGATCTTACATATCCCAGGCTGGCCTCAGACTCATTCTAGAGCCAAGGAGCACCCTGAACTTCTGACTTTGACCCTCTTAGCTTGCCGCCTCTATCCCCAAGTGCTGGGGTTACAGGCCTGCTTCTTCACACCCTGTTTTCTGCAGCGGGGAGTGAACTCAGAGCTCCTTCCGTGTTACGTGTTACGCGAGCAGCCTACCAGTTGAGCTGCAAGCCCAGCCCTGAGAACTCTGCTCTTTGAAGGAATCAAAGGGCCCAGGAACAGAAAGATGGACCCTGGGATATAACCCTTAGGAGGAGAGGAGCTTTCCACATTAGTGACTGGGCTCAGTTGCTGGTGTAGACGATGCTCTAGCTACCAGCGTAGTCCCTGGGGAGACTTATTTCTCACACTCCTAGTCTCTTTTTCCCCTAAGGTATCGGAGTGAAGGTGGGGGGACTCTAAGCTATGGACAGTGTCAAATCTATAAAGCCAGGAAACTGATTGTTACTGCAGAAGGAATTCCTGAAGAACTAAACGATACAGTGAGCTCTCCAATTATAACCTGCTTCCAAACACAAAGTTTAATGTTCCCAGATACTGCGCTTACTCTAGAATGACTGAACTCCACAGCAGAGCATGACCAGCCATGCTTCACCCCAGTGCAGAACATCAGCCACTTTTGTGGCTTCTTGTCTCCGATGACTTTGGTTTTAAATCCTTCCAGCCTCAGGAACACGAGCACTTCCGGTTTGTTTTCTGTGTCACTGGATAACCTAATGAAGGAGGAAGCTAATTTATGCAAATAGCACATCAACAAGTGCTGATAGGTAGACATAGGTTTGCAACCGTGCATCACCATACAGAAAGTTACAGCTCAGTGGGCAGAATGCTTTCCTAGCATGCATGAAGACTTTGGTTCAAACCCCAACACCCCATAAAACCTAGTACATGACTTAATTGCAGCACTAGAAATGTAGAGGCAGGAGGATCAGGAGTTCAAGGTTATCTTTAGCTATTTTGTGAGTTCAAGACCAGCCAGGGCTACATGAGACCTGCTCCCCATCCACACCTTCCCAAAGTGGGGGAAAAGCCATACTACAGTTCAAACAGGAGAGCTTCTACATGTGCAGCATGAGATAATCAAAGTGAGAACCGTGTGGCTTCCATTTACATTTATTGATGTAAACATTCTCTTCTAATTCACTTAAAATTACACCTGTACAGTTTATCATACATTTCTTCACCCCTCATGGTCCATCAGTGAGAGGGAGGGAAACAGCATGGCTACAGAGGTAGACACAACTGAAGATGAAGCTTAGTGGACCAGAACTTGACCACCATGAATCAAGGTTGAAAGGCAACAAAAGGCACAGATATTTGATTTCTAGGAAGTGGTAAAAGGAGAATTAATAAGATTCAAACACAGTGTACATGTCTGAAGATATTGTTATGCTAACAATAAATTTCTTTAAAAAATCCTATAAAAAGTGGTGTACAAAGAGATGAGATGTAATACATTGTGAGGAGCAGAAACATAAAACTGCTTATATTTAATCAGTTTGTTTAAATAAGATATTGTCTTGATTAACAAGTCTGGGGAGTACAATAATGTGCCACCCAGAAAAAGGAAGAGCCATTAAAAATCAGAATTCAATTGAAAAAAAAAAAAAAAAAGAATTTGTAGGTCAGTGTCAAGCTGAAGCTGAAGAAACTCCCCCAAAATAGATTAAAAAAAAAAAATGAAAAGATTGAAGTATCAGGCCAGGTTTCTAATATCCTGGCTGGTAGAACATCTAGAAAGGAAACAGAGAAACCATGGGCAAAGGTAGAGACTAGCTAAGAAATAATAAATATTTCACACCATTGAAGGGCATGTGTTTCTGTCTAGGATGATGAAGGAGAAAGACAAACTTTTAATGATGTCATCATGGATGCTGCAGGCGGGAAATGAAGAAGTGCCAGGCTTTGGAGACCCAGGCTAGGGAGCAACAACAGATGCAGTCCTGTGAACACACAAAGCAAAGATGATTTCCAGCCTATGATTTAGTACCTCAGCAAATAAAAATACACTCCTGGGGAGACACTGCAATGTTTAAGAGCAGGAGAGATGATCCAAATGAGGACAAAGACACACACAGGCTCACGTGAATATTTGGTTCTCAGAATGATGTTGTGATTATTTTGTTCAAACCTTGCAATGGTGTTATTGAACGGATGTGAGGAGGAGGTGTAGGGGCTGAGTAATGTTGCTAATGTCTCACTGATGTCTGAAGTTGGGAGTTAGTCAGGGAAGACACAACAGCTTAACTCATTATGCAGAAATGGAGCCTCACAACCAGAGCAGCAGCTAGAAGCTAACACTGGTTTCCCGGGAGCAGAGTCTGAAAGAAAAGGGCGCAATGAGAGATAACCCATTATTTTTCTTCTGTCGTTAAATGTTCTTTTATTATTAACCGATGTAAGACACAACAACTGCGTTTGTAACTTACTTTGATCAAAGATTAAAAATTCTGTGAAAATTGTTCTTGGGGATATAGTTCAGTAGAGTGCTTGCCTAGCTCACATGAGATGCTGGGTTTGATCCTCAGCTTTGCAAAACCAACCAACACACCGTGAAGCCCCAAGAACCAAGTGCACCCATTAGGTTAGTTAGGCCAAGCACATCTTGAGAAGAGGATGGGACAAGCAGAGGGTTGGATTTCACTTCTGCCTGAGCCTGGAGTCTGTCCTACTACAGAGCCAGGATGAAGGCTTGCAGGCACCCCAGCAGGCTTCTGGGAAGGGGATACACCAGGCGCTAGGCAGCTCAGCTCTCTGGATTCCCTCCTGCCGCCTTCAGTCCTTCTCCTGTCCCCTCCCCCCAAGCCTCACAAAGGCTCTGGAATCCCTGTCGCCCTGGGACTCAGCTGACACCCACAGACAATGGTATTTCCCATCAGCCCGAGTATCAGGAGCCGGGCCTTATCCAGAGCTGTTTTTCTATTAGTCTAACACCCCATTGTCCACCCCTTATCACTAAAAGTTGATGTCATGCCTGGCTTGGAAGTGGTTTCTGCACCGGCGCTGCGACAGGCTCGCTTTAATTGAGGGAGGGGGAGGGGCGGAAGAGCCCATTTATCAGAATTCTCATGAGAATTCACCCTGTTCCCCTTAACAGCCTGTCCACAGTGGGCGCCACGATGGGGTGGGTTCCCCCGCCGCCGCCACAATTCCAAACCTTTCTCTCTGGCCTGGGTAGGTCTTTTGGACCTTCATGGACTGGTATCCCTTAGAGCTGAGCCGCTGAGGAATGCAGAAAAAACTTTGAAGTCTTTTTTTATGGGCATTGGGATTTAGCACACCTATATGGTCTTGGTAGAAGGTGAGCCCTGGAGTTCACTTGTCTTTAATGTTCTAAAGCTTCTGAAGGTTCCATCAAGGCCAAGCTTGGTAGAAACCAGATAAACGCACTGGAGTAAGCCTTCTGGTCCAGCGTGAGCATCCACACCCTATTCCTAGTGTGGTCAACTTCTAGGGAAAGCTTTGGAAGCTCACTGTGCTCTTTGTTGCTGGCCCTCCTGGGATTGAATTTATTCATATAGAGACAGCCTGTATATGTATGTGTGTATGTGTGTGCACACACACATGTGCTTTTGGAGGTGCAATTATTACAAAGCATCTTGGGCAGAATATGTGGTTGACAGAGGAAAAAGAAGTCCACTGGGGGTTGAGTGGACCCTGTGTGTTTATCCAGATGCCTTTCCTAGATTCAGTATGATTATTGTGAAACAAGCATGATGAGTCAGCAGTTTCTGAGGGTAGCCGAGCTGTGAAGATGCTGAGGGGGGACAATTAGGGACTCTAACTAGCTGTCTGGTCTTCAGGGTGGCTCAGTAAGTAGAAGCTACGAATAGCTGAGCTCTTGGGGATTTTGTTCCAAGTCAGAATGGAAGGCAAGTTGAGGCCACTGTCCTGGCATCCCTTTTTGGTCATCTGAAGCAGAGAGGAACCCCATGGGCTGGGTTGACCTACATTTGGAAAATGAGTCACTGAGACTCAAGTTATTATCTTTCAAAAGAAAAACCAGGCATGCTGCCAGGCAGATCCAACCTACAGACCACTGGCCAAATGCACGCTGAGGACAGCTGTGATTGGGGCCCAACACAAAATGGTAAAATGACTAAAAACATCATCAGGTTTGTTTTAGTGACTCGGTTGTGATGTTCTTCAACCTGAGCCTTGCAGATTCAACACTGTGTCTCAAAGTTGAAAGACTGGATATTATGCAAGTGTTTAGAAATGATTGCTGCCTATGGAGTCAACATTTGTGTCTAGTAAGTATATTGAAATGCTCCAAACAAAGCGTCATTAGCAAGCTTCAATTTTAATTTTATTTGGTGTTTGCTTATTTTGTAGCATAGGCTACCTTCAAATGCACAATTTTCCTGCCCCAACATCCCAAGCGCTGGCATTACAGGTATGTGCTTTTTATATACATACAGGTATGTGTATATAAACAGCTTCCCTCTTTAACAGCTTCATGTTAAGGGGGGGGGTTACCTGTGCAGTGTGGAACCAGTATGTGAGTCCTATTGCAAACACACATGTCAGCATACTCCCCAAGAACTTGAGAGGTTTGGGGAGGAGAGGTCCAACCATAAGATCTAGTGAATGTCTTGGGTCACCAGGTCCCCCATCATGGCATAACAGAGTTAAAACTGAGTGCCCCAGAGCTAAGCCAGCAAGAGTGCACACGGGAATCCTATCTTACCAGGTTCTTGCCAGGCCCTAGGAGGGCTTCCAGGAAGAACAACGTGTCAACTTGGTAGCCAAAGCCACTGCCTGTTGCTGGAATTAAAATCTATGTCTTTTGAGTCCAAATTCAGCCTTTTTTTTTTTTTTTTTTGAATGACATCAAGAGACAGAAGATAAATCTGGCTTTGTCTCCTAAACACACATTCCTGGAATGAACGGAGGTTTGGAATAAGGGTGGGGCTGCATGCTGAGGCAGAGGCTACTTCCACTCCCCAGGGTCCTCCAGGTGATCAGTAAGCACCCAATGTCCTTGGGTTCTTGGCTCAGAGACATGGCAAGGTTTGAGAAATCCCAGATGGAAAACCCACCATCCCAGTGCCAGAAAACATGGACTCACTTTCTCTTTCTGATAACCCCACTCTTTTGTAAGCTCCAGAGGCTCAGAATGATGGCAGAAACTGCTGGCAAACACACCAGTGCCATGTGATGAAAGATTCTCCTGACTTCACCCTCCTGTATTGGAAGCTGAACCCAGGGCATTTGACCATTAAGGCTATTTACTTATTTGTTTGCCTCCATTTTTCAACAACTTGGATTGTAGATGTGCACCACATCTCCCTGGTTTATATGGTGCTGGGGATTGAACACAGGGCTTTGTGCATGCTGGGCAAGCACTCTACCAGCCTAGCTACACCCCCAGTCTTGATTCTTGGTGGACTTTTCCTCCTTCCCTCTCTCTCTTCTTTCCATCCTTTGTGTGTGTGTGTATCTTTGTGTGTGCACATATGTGTGTATGTATGTCTGTGTGTATATATGTGTGTCTCTGTGTGTGAGAAAGTGTGTATGTGTGTGTGAGAGAGAAAGAGAGACTATATGTCTGTCATGGGGCTTGAACTCAGGGCCTTCTGCCCACCTACCCTGAGCTTTACTCTCAGCCCTTTATTTTTTATTTTACTTTAAAACAAGGTCTCAGTAAGTTTTTCTGGTTGGCCTTGAACTCCTCCATCCTTCTTTCTCCACCTTCCCAGGAGCTGGGATCATGAATCTGTGTGCCACCACACCTGGCTGGAACCGGTGTGTTTTAGGGGCATCAAAATGGTTCATTGGTTAAGAGCACTGACTGTTCTTCCGGAGGACCTGAGTTCGATTCCCAGCATCCACATGGCAGCTAGCAACTGTCTGTAATTCCAAGATCTAACACCCTCACACAGTTACACATGCAGGCAAAACACCAATTCACATAAAATAAAAATGAATATTTTTTTAAACAATCTCTTGCCTGCATTCTCCTTCATGACCAGAGTAAAACTATATCAACAACCCCTCTATTTATCCTACTTAAAAACTTAAAAAACACAAAGTTCTCAACACTTTAACTCACTTGGTACCAGGTGCCCAGGGAGAAAGGGCCTGTAAATGAAGGGTCACAAAAGCAAGAGAGATATGACTTCCAGATTGGAGACTTCCTGGGGTTTGGCTTTTGTTTTAGTAAGAAGTGTGTGATTTCCTGTCCTGTCTAGTCCCATGTTTGGAGTGAATCTTATTGGCTGGTTCTACGGGTTCAGGTGACATTTCCAATGTGTCTCCACTCAACCATATTTCCTTTTAGGGACTAATTTCTGGGATAGTAGAGCATAGCTGGGTTCTTTGGAAAATTCTTACAAACATTACAATGCTTTCTCCCCTTCTGGATGTTCTGTCTTATTTAGAGAGTTATCAGAGCCCTCCTTGGCCTTCGAATTCCTGCCTCAGCATACAATGCCTGGAGACTACCCCTTTCTCCTTCTTCTCCATACAATACCTGGAGACTACTCCTTTCTCCTTCCTCTGTGCTCCACACAATGCCTGGAGACTACCCCTCCTCTGCGCTCCATACAATGCCTCGAGACAACCCCTTTCTCCTGAGTCTGGCTTTGTCTTTTACCTTGTCTGTCCTTGAGATTTGCAATTCTGCACATGGAATAATGACTTACTTTGGAAGTAGGAAGTCGGTGACTTCCCTGGGGAAAAGCATACTCATCCTTGGCCACACCCCTACCTTAGCACCCTCTCATCCCTGCCCCCCTCCCAAATCTTGTGCTAGTACTTTCCAGGCTTTTTTCATTATTATTTGTTAATTTCCCATCCCCGTTTGACAGATTTTAAGCTCTGTGGGCACGGACTAACATTCCTGTCTCTACCACATTCCCACATCTTTATGAGGAGGTCAGCATGCAGACATGTGGTATGAGTGAAGTTTGGGGAGGTGAAAGCAGAGACCTGTCACACACAAGCCTGGGTTTCGGTGGTGTGTGGACAGCTCTTTAAGAAGCAACAGGATTGAGCTCCAAACAGGAAGGCTCCAGGACTGAGAAAGCAGTCCACTGTCACAGACCCCTGTGACTGGAGAACCGGCCAACACTAGAGCACATTGAGAAGGGAAGAAAACACGAAGGTTCCTGAAGGAACCCAATCTGCCAGGCTCATAGGTAGAGAGAGGGCCCTTACTCACGAACAGTCTTCCAAAAATGCTCAGGTTGCCTCATACTCAGGCCTCACTCAGTGCCCAGCCCCAGGCCTCACTCAGTGCTCAGTCGAGCCTGGCTCTTTAGGAGATTAGTATCTCTACACTGTGATCAATCAGAATCTATGCACCCATGATTAGACCCTCTATAGAGGGGCAGCCTGGGGCTGTCCTGCAGGAGCTACACTGAGGAACATCACCTGTGTGGAGGCTGAACCATCTCAGCCAGAGCTGCTAAGTGATGTCCAAACCTGAAGTGGTCATTTTTTCCCACACAGGAGGAAGCGGCTTCCAGAGAAGAGGATGAAAATCCAGTGGGGAAGCCCTGATTCTAACAACTCAGGCTTCACAACACTTTCCCTCAGGGAATGAAGAGTGAGGGATGCTTGGTTCCGAGCAAACTCTGTCCCCGAGCCTCTTATGCCATCTGGCAGCCAAATAGACCAACGTCAGCATCACACTGAGGCCATTTTGAGGCCTTTCCCTTCCTTCCTGCCTTCCTCATCCCTTGGCTGCTCCTCCCCGGCTCCAGGGTCTGTCTTTATCTTGTCCCATGTTTCCACTGCTATCAGCCATTATCTAGGTGATGCCGCCGAACTGGCAGAGCAGGAAGCCAGACCGAACGTCCTCTTGCTATTCTCCACCCTCTTCCTCTTCTAGAGACAAAAGCCAAAGCAGCCTTGTTAACAGATGTGTATTTCCCTTGACTCTTTGACTCTCATTTCCCAACTCTCATTTTTCCGCAGGCTCCAGCTTTCCACAGCCAGGCTGTCCTTAGGAGCCACCACGTCCCCGGAGCCACAAAGGCCCAACTGTCACTTCCTCCCGGAGCCTGTCTGCGGTGGATCCAGCATAGCCCTCCAAAGTCAAAACTGCCTGGTTCCTCTTATCCACAGTGAAATCAGCTGGACCCAGAAAACAGCTTTGCATATCCGGTTGTTGGAGCCTGTCTAGGCTGGACACAGCTCTGGCCTTTCTCATGTACAGGTCTCCTTGTGGTTTTTCCTCTCTGGGGGCTGGCTGGGGCTCCATCGGGAGCTGCAGGAGAGGTGTTTTGATCAAAGGGCACCAAGCATCGTTTATTATTCCAGCATTCCCTGGGACATTTACTGTGTTCTTCTTTCCCTGCTACTGGAGACCCGGAGACGACAGAGCAAGGAGGGATGCTGGATGAGTCACAGTGCCCTAAAGCCTGCTTGAAGAGGTCCAGCATAAGGAAAGGGTGAAAACCAAGTGCCTTGAGCAGGCACAGGGTGAGATGGGTGCTCCCAAGGAGAACTCGTGGCTTCTATTACATCCTCTATGCCAGCTATAGTGCTAAGGGATTGGCATGCCTGCTTCATTCAGTCCTTAAGGAAATCTGCAGGCTGGTGCGATTACCATCTCCAGATTGCACAGGGAGTTTGAGGCCTACAGGATTGAGGTCATGCTAGGGAGACTCTGGGACTAAACTAGAGGGTGAGCTCCATGATGTGAGCAGGTGAGATGACATCTCATGCATCCCCCCTCTTTTTGCTTCAGGCCCTGGCCTCTTGTGGCTGCTGAGGGACCAAAAGCTCTGATACATCTCTGGCTTAAGACTCTTAGTCACACAGGGTCTGTCTCCTTTTCTGTAAAAGGGGCCATGAGACTCTTCTTATGTTGAGTTTTCTAGTAACACGGCAGTTAAGTCTCTCGGGAGTGTCTGATCTAGAACATACGCTCTAACCAGGTCATCCATGATGGTTTTTGTAATCACTGTGGCCAGGAGCTTTTTAGAAGCGTGTTGAAGAGACCACTGTCTAGATGATGCACATTCTGCATCTCTCCTCTCCTCTCCCTGGGTTTACCTCTCCCCTGGCCTCTTCAGCTCTGCTCTCTGCTGGCTCTCCAGTCTCCACCCTCTCGTGTCAGTCTCCAGAAGATCAGGCAACCTCAGATTTTTGTTTTACCAAAACCATAAGAATAATCGAGTAGTGAACAACTTACTACTCATCTTAACTACTGTAAATAAAAAGTATGCCCAGGGGCACCAAGAGAAGCCCCAGCAGCCCAGTAGTCATTTTCACCAGACTTCCCAGACCCTGGTTTTGTCTTCACTAAGCATCATCTCCCCAGCTACCAGATGCTGGAAACCTCTACTCCTCTGTCTGTCTCTACGTGTCTGACCATTCTTGACATATTATGTCAATAGAGGATACATTTGTTGACTCTTTGTGACTGAATTGATTTCTGGTCCATGGCATGCTCAAGGTTCATGGAGGTGGCACACACACATCAGCATGCCTTTTTTTTTTTAAGACTATATAATATCCCTCTGTGGAATTCACCCATTCATAGTTTGACATGAGTCATTTGCACCCTTTTGGTAAGTAATAATGCTACGTGAACATAAGCATACATGCATTGTATCTGTTAGATTTTTAAAAATTCTCTTATGGACATATAACCACCATGCACTGAAATGCTTACAATATGTAATTGATGGATAAATGGCAATTCTGTTTAATTTGTGTGTGTGTGTACCCATGTATGTGCAGGTTGATATTGTCTTCCTCCACTTTATTAATTATTTTTTGAGGCAAGGTCTCACTGTATCTCTGTCTGACTTGGAACTCATTATGTAGACCGAGCTAGTTTCACATTCACAGACTTCCTTCTGCTTCTGCCTCCTGATGCTTTATGTAGCATGGGAGAGAGATGGTCGGACCTTTCCTCATAGATGTGGGAGAGCTGGCCCTGATGACATGAGTCTAGGAGAGTTGGCTCTGCCCCTCACCTTGGGGAGGGGTGATCTCAGTGACCCGGACACTAAATTCTTCATGGCTTTGCCCTGGGAACCACCACAAAACAATTACCTTGTCTTTGGCCCACAGGGACCCATAGACATAGTATACTGGTCTCTCTTTATTCCTGTTGGCTCCTGGCCTGTCTTAAACATGAGGACTGACAAATCCCTTCTGCCCCTGACACACCCTTTATCTCCCATTGGCACAAGCAACCAATATGGCCGAGGAGCACCATCCCTTTCTTAGGGAGGGTAAGTTATTGGTGGCAGACTCTGGCTCCTTGAGAAGTTAAATCATCCCTTGACTCAGACAGGGCCCTTTGGCCCATGGGGAGAACATTAGTCATCCTGGCACCCCCGGGACCAGGCTCTGTGTCACGGAGAGTGCAGCTCCTATTCTCTTTGCTCAGAAACTCGTAAATCATACTTATTAGTGCTTCAGCTCTTCATACAGACATGAAAAGCTGGCCAGTACTCAGTCTTCTAAGTGCTTCTGGGGGGAAGGAAGCGATGCCTTGGAGGCCCAGGGGACCTGTCCTTTATCCTTAGATGTTGTAACTATTTAAGATCCCTTGGGTGCCCGCCAAGACTCCCATTGCTGGTTTATGTAAGACATAGGATGGTATCCCTGGTATCCCTAGGACAGGGATTAACTAAGGAAGGGGGACCAGGACACCAAATGAGGGTTGTCTCACCAATTCTATTTATAATAACCACCACCTCTGGCACTTCTCTGACAAGTGTTGTGAATCTATGCCCTGAGGTCATGTGATCCTGCCCTGTTTCTTATCTTCTTCATCTGTAAAATAGAGAAATTCTCTGGCAGTCACCAAGACTCCACCCAGCTCCATCTACCCTTGGCTTGGCAGTCAAGTACTCCAATGGTCTGATGCTCTACAATTACAATTTCAGCTAGCACTGAGGTTCAAATGACCATTTTAGCTGGAGCAATGGGACCAATATGGGTCATTAGAATTATTTGAAAACAGAGAAAGAGCAGGAGAGTGAGGAATAGCCAGTCTGAAGAACTGAACTATTACAGACAGAGGCACTAGCCTTACACAGGCAGGTGGGAAGAACCCTTGCCTGACCCTGTGATGATGTGTTTCCTGTGTAGTGTCAAGGGAAGCTGCTTCTTGGCTCTTGATGGGAGATAGAATATGCCATGGTACAGCCATCTCTGCAGGGAGGCTGAAGCCAGGGCTGCCTCCAGCTTCCCTCACACACACATGGGACAGCTTTGATGGGGACAATTATGGATGCATGTTTATACTGTTTATATCCCAACCGTGGCTGAATATTAGCTTCTCCAGCTAGCGATTGGCTGATCTTTGAATTGCAGCCGTGAAGATCGCTAACCCAGTAAGGGATGGCATAGCACAAATCGATCCCAAATACTTGGTAAATATGATTTATCAGTGGGCCTGGGAATGTGAGCTGGCTGGAAAGAGAGTTCTATGGATTAGGAGGCAGAGTACTTGTCTTAGTTATGTTTTTATTGTTGTGACGAAACACCATGTCCGTGGCAATTCTTATAAATAAAAACATTTAATCGAGGTGGCTTGTTTACACTTTCAGAGGTTCAGTCCATTATCATCAGGATGGGAAGCATGTTGGCATGCAGGCAGACGTGGTGCTGGAGCTGAGAGTGCTACATCTTGACTCCTAGACAACAGAAAGTCGACTGACTGTCACACTGAGTGAAGATTGAGAAAAAAAAATGAGACCTCAAAGCCTGCCCCCCCCCACAGTGACACACTTCCTCCAACAAGACCACACCTATTCCAAGAAGGCCACACCTCCTAATAGTGCCACTCCCTTTGGGGGACATTTTCTTTCAAGCCACCACAGTACATGACTGGAATCCTCTCCCTAGCTGTGCCTCGGGCTAGCTGAGCCACCAAGCCGACTGTGACAGGTGTGATCTTTATCTCTGTTCAGCCACCCCCCTTTAGGTCATGTGTCAGCCCACTGCATCACATGTCTGACCAGTCATCAAACTCAGCTTTGAGAGAGATAATGATGGGTCCATGAGGCCAATGGGAGACTAGTGCTCTTCATGGCTTATGCACAGGCTGTTCTCACAGAATGAGACGTTCTTACTGGGATAGCTAAGTGAGCAAAGTCTATCATCGTCACGAATTCCTCTTCTATAGGAGGAAGATTGTCAGGGCCAGAGTACAATGAGCCATCATGAAAGTGCAAAAGAACCGAGGGATGGCTACTGGAGAAAGGCATGGAGCTTTCTGTGCATCTCAGGGTCTGGCATCGCTGGAGATCCCAAACGGACTCTCACTTGATCTGGCTGCTTTGAGTTTTGACCACTAAGGGAGCTGTGACCCAGAAGACTATTTTGCTGGAAGGATCCCATGAAAACAAAGATAACAGTGTAGGTGAGAGCATCTTTTACCCACGAGGATGGAGACATCATGGTCAAGATCACTTCAAAAGCTTTTTACGAGGCCTGGAAGCCAGGCTTTTTCCCTTTTGAAATCTTGATTCTCTCTTACAGGAACAAGGTGGGAGTCAGTAATTTCCGAGTGTCTGCTCCTTGTTGCAAGCTGCAGGCAAGCTTTCTGGCTTACCATTCTCATGACTCCTTGGAAGAGGTATCACCCCTCCATTTTTCAGATGAGGAAACTGAGGCATGAGCAGGTTCCCTAGGTCACAGAGGCAGTGAAGTGAGTGCTAGAATCCAGATCTCATGGTAGCATCCTGGAAGTGGGCTTTATGCACAGATAGTATCAACAGTATCTTCTCTCTCTCCCTCTGTTGTATGTGGGTGCAAGAGTGTTGGTATGTGTGCACACTCTTGTGTATGTGCAGATGTGTGTGGGTAGTGGCAAGAGGCCAATGCTAGGTATCTTCTTCAGTTGTTCTCCACTCCATTTTAGATATTTTTTTATGTATGAATGTTTTTGTCTGCTTGTGTATATGTGCACCCTGTGCATCCCTTATGCCAGAGGAGGACATAGGATTCTTGGGATGGGACTTACAGATGGTTATAAATTTCCATATGGACGCTGAGCCTCTGTCTTCTGCAAGAGTAACAAGTGTTCTTAACCACTGAGCCATCCATCTGCTCAGTCTTTCCTCTTCATTTGTTTCTTGAGATTTGGCTAGAATGCCTGACCAATGGTCTCTGGAAGTCACCCTGTCTCCTCCCTTTTACCCCAGTGTAGCACGAATTCGGATTGTATTGAAAGAGACTCAGAGCCCAAATGTTGAGGAAAGGCTGAAATATCAGAGAGAGGAAACACCACAGTCAAATCTCACCCAGCTGTCTTCCACCTTCCTCAGCCTCGCTCCTGGTTGCTTCTGCCTCTGCTGGTTTCCTAAGCCTGCCTTAAATACCCTTCTCGCCAGCTGTATCCCATCCAGGTTAGGATTAAAGACAGGAGCTACTCTATTTGGTAGTCAGCCTTGAAGTCACAGAAACACAGAAAGTTCTGCCTCTGGAGTTAGGCTTTCCCTATGCTGCAATTAAAGGTGCCATTGAAGCCCAGCTGTTTGGCCTTGTACTCACAGATCAAGAAATTTCTGAGCTGTCTGCCTAGGTTTTGACTGTGTATTGATCTCTGGATATTTCAGGTTTTATTAAATATGTAACATATCACCACCACACTCCAGTATCAGGATTTCAGGCACATGCAGTCACATCAAGCTTTTACATGGGTGCTAGAAATCTGAGCCCCAGTCTTCATGTTTGTGACATATTTTACTGGGTGAGTCATCTCAGCATCATCTTCATGCGGGCAAAGAATGGGCTCACCAGAGATGTGCTCTTTGATGTATCGGAAGCCAGAGAATCCAAGTAGGTTGTGTCATCACCAAGATCCTCTAGGGCATGGTGGCCTCTACTCTCTGTAAATTCTATTCCTTTTTGTGTCATAAAGCATTTCTTGGCAACTAAGATTTTTGTCTACTGACCTTTAAAAATTTAACTCTAGCATTCATGTCTCTCTGCTCCGTGACTATAGATGTAACGGGACCAGCAACTTCACAATTCTGCTGCCATGACTGCCCACCATGATGGACTGTACATTCAAGCTGGGGGCCAGAGTGAGCCCTTCTGTCCTGCAGCTGCCTTTTCATATACTCTGTGATAGCAATGAAGAGCATAACTGAGCCACCTTCCCTGACTTATATCATAGCTTCCAGCTTGGCCTTCTCCTCATGTCCTGCTTTACTTTGACTCACAGCATCTATGACTCGGAACAAGAAAGAGGACTCTCATCTGTGCTATGGAGGATGGAGCTAGTATTCCTGATGTATGTTGACTGGTGGCCCTCAAGGAGATTGGCCTATGTGGGAAGCCAGGGATTAGTCTTTAGATGAGATCATCTTAGATTTCCCACCTGGATCATGTCTGCTTCTGTGGGTCTTCATAATGGGATGGGAGAGGATTAGACACAGATATACCATGCTAAGAGAAGCTGGAGGCAGACCCAAGACATGGAACACTTGGAAGCTGGGAGACGTCAGCAAGTGTCTCTCCAGAGCCGCAGAGGGAACATCTCCCTGCCGACACCTAGTTTCAAGCCTCTTCCTTCAGAACTGCTTGAGAACAATTTCCCCCTGTTTGGGGCAGCAGATTTGTTGCCGTTCATTATGACAGTCATGGAGAACAAATGCTATCCCCTGCATTCGATGCAGTCACTGTTAAGACAACCTCTGTGGAGTCTGTGCAAAGAGTTAGGACTAGGGATATCTTCACCATCACCAGCCTCTCGCTGGACCTGCCAGCAGTGTTTAGAGAACTCTAGTTAGACAACTAATGGGACACTAGTGTCCCTGGCTGCTGTGCATACACCCCATGATGGCAAGACTGTGACATTTTCCTTGATGTTCCTGGGATAAAGGGAAGTCACTTGGTCCACTGGGGACACCAATGCCCATCCACATGGACTGCAAAATAAGAGAAAAAAAAGAACTTCAAGATGATTTATTATTTTAAATGTGAAGAAGCTGTTATGATTTGATGGCTTTGTCACCCTGAATCTTGTTGACATTTATCCCTACAGTGAAGCATCAAGATGGTGGACACAGCCTGATGTAGTAACCAGAGAGCCTTTGGGAACTTTATGATTAGATGTAGTCACCTAATCTAATCATAGTGGAGCAGAGCCCATGGGTAAGTCCGGGCGGTTGGGTATGAAGGACAGAGACCAGAAGAGACACACTGGCCCATCTCCTGTCCCTTGCTGGATAATTCACCAGGTCGCTAAAGACCCTTTGAGAATGAAGGCCACCACCAGACTTCATCTCTTGACCTTGGGCATCTAGGACTATGAGCTAAAATACTCCCTTACCCTTCTTCTTCTTCTTTACTGAAGTGGCTCAGTCTATAGTATTCTCTTATTAGCCACAGAGAATAGACTGATACCAAACCCCAATTCCCGATTTTTAAAAATCAATCCTTTATGTATTGCAGACTGTCTTCAAACTTGCTATGAAGGAACAAAGGACCTTGAACTTGTGCTTCTGTCTCTGCATCCTCATGTGTTGGGATGCAGGCGCACACCACCACACTCCTGTTTTAAGCAGCATTGAGATTGAATTTATGGCTTCTTGTATGTTAGGCAAATACTCTAGCAACTGAACTACATCCCTGCCTCTTAGCACCCACTTTGTGTAAGCAAATAGCTACATAAACCTTACACTGGCCTCACTTTAGATGCCATGTGTATAAGTCCACACTCTATCTTAAATTCATACACATCACAACAAATACATTCAAAGAAGTCTCCTGGGATTCCCTCAGCTGATGGCATCATGGAGATGATGTAAATAAAGTAGTAAAGATTATTTTTCTATATCTGCTTCTTTGAAATAGTGTGTGTGCACATGTGCATGTGTGCATGTGTGTGTGTGTGTGTATGTGTGTATGTGTGTGTGTGTGTGTGCAATGACTTAGCCACTCACTTTCATATAAGTAAGGAGATAAAGGGCTGGGGTGATGGTTCAATGGGAAAAAGCTGTTGCTGAGTTCAAACACCTTACATCCAGGTAAAAACTGAGCATGGCCATAAGCACTTGCAACCTCAATGTCTGTGGACTAGAAACAGGTGGAGTCTAGGAAATTTCTGGCAAGTCAGTAACTGAATTGATAGGCTTCTGGTTCAGTGAGAGACAATTATCTCCATAACTAAGGGAGAGAGAAACAGAAGAAGACACTAGGCACCCTCTTCTACATACACCCACGTGCTACTATCTGGTACCACCACCAACACCATCAACATCAACACCACCATTACCACCACCACCATCAGCACCACAATCACCAATACCACCATCACTATCACCATCACCACCACCACCATTACCAGCACCACCACCAACTTGACCATGAGCCACTCAACAGACTCATCTTTGATTTTCTTCCTTTTACTTGTCAAACAGCCGCATTAGCAACTGCATCTCCTGACTGAAAAAAGGTCCTATGAGGCTTATGTCCCTCATGTCTCCTTCTCTCTCTCTCTTTTTATTAAAATTTTTTTATTTATTTTATACTCTGATAACAGTTTTTCCTCCGTCTCTCCCCCCGTTCCCCCTCCATCTCTTATCTTGTTTTGAGACAACGAGGCAGTGTGTGACTGTGTAGTCCAGTCTGGCTCTAAAATATTGACTCAGCAGCCTTAGCTCCCTGGTGCTGGGACTATACTCCTGTGACACTAAGCCTGGTGCTTGAACTTCTTTCTCTTCTCTCCCTTCCTACCCCTTTCCCTCCTTCCCTTCCTTCCTCTCTCCCCCGCCCTCCTTCCTTCTTCAACATGGGGGCATGCCCGCTCCTAGGTGTAGTTGGGGAGAACGTTGATGGTAGACATGAGGGAAAGAAAAACAAGAGGCATCTGGAACAGTCCAGATTGAACTGGGTTATGAAAGAGGAGAGAGAGAGAGAGAGAGAGAGAGAGAGAGAGAGAGAGAGAGAGAGAGAGAGAGTCCAGAGGACTAAGAGAGTGCATAGCCAAACAGGCTGAGTTACACAGGAATCAGAAGCTGAGCAAAGCAATTGAAACCCAGCCCCTCCCTGGCCTGGAGAGGTTTGGGGTCGGGGCAGGGTGGGAAGTGATGTGAGGAGCCACAGGTACTAAGTAAGACTTGTTACAGATTTCCCCCTCCCTCCCTCCAGCCCTTCCTCTGGCTCTACAGTTCAGGCTAGCCTGGGACTCCTGACCCCCTGCCTCAGCCATCTGGATGCTCACCTGCTATGTCTCTATACCCAGCTCCTGAGCTAATCACAGCAAAGGGTCACAGTCTTGGCAACTCAAACAATAGACGTTTATTCTCTCAGTTCTGCAGACTGGACGCTTGTGATCAAGGCTGTGGCCAGCTCCTCTGAGGCCTTGCTGTTGTTATTGTGCAGATGTCACCCACCCCCGGGTCCTCACAGTGTCCCTCTGTGTATGTCTGTGCCCTGATCTCTTTGTAGAAGGACACAGCCAGACTGGATGAGAGCCCAGACTGGTGGCTTTACTTTGCCTTGACTGCTCCTTTGAAGATCCCTTGTTCAAATCATATTCAGGACTCTGACCTGAATTAGAGGCACAGTGTGGCCCCTAGCAAAGCCCATGGATGTCAGTTATACTGATCGTGGAGCTCAGGGTAGGCTAGGGACTAGAGGGTAGTGAGTCATCTTGAGGGTCCACTGCAGCAACACATGGGTATAAAATATGATGAAGGCCTAGGCATGTCTAGGCTGGAGTCACAGGGAACTGATAACATGCTAGGATGCCCAGGACAGAGGATGTGAGAGGAACATGTGCTTGGAAGTGGTCTGAGGGAACTACTAAAGAAACGTGTGTATTTATTACCATACAGCCACTGGAGCCTACTCCTGGCCTGTACCTCTGTTTTCTGGCCTTGACCCCCACCATTGCTGAGCTCACGGTCTCTGTGTCCAGCTCCCATTCCTTGCCCACTGTCACATGGCCTGGTCCAGCCCACACAGCATGCTACATCCTCAAGGTTGTGGGCTGTAAGGCAAAGGGAGGCTCGGGATGGGAGCAAGCTAAATTCATGCCCTTGAGCTGCCTTTTCAAGGGCACTGTGATGTCTCAGGCAGCAGCTGCAGCTCCCCTGGGGGAGTCAGAAGGTTCTAGTTTGTTGTGCGTGGAAGGGGTTGGCAATGAGAAACAGCCCATTCTAGGAAAGGGGCCTGTGAGCCCTGTTCCCCTGGTGCTCAGCCAGTCTGTGACCCTGGGAAGGCACAAGGACTTTTATAAACCCAAGGCAGCTGGCTACATTGTGCAGATGCTTGTTTTGTGATGCTGACATTGCTATTTTGGAAGTGTTCTGTAGGTGGTGGCTATTTTCTCAACATGCAGAATAATACCTCTGTACACAGTGCTAGTACCCCTAAAGACATCACCTACTCCATCAACACAGTGAAGATGCGGAGCACGTGATTGGCATACCTTCATTATGTAGGGAAAAAAATCACCTGAGGCTTAGAATGGACAGCTGGCTCCAGGTAGCCTGTGAGTCAGTGCTCTGTATTTGCCTTTAACAGATTCCTTTGATGCCTGGAAAGAGGAGCTGAGGCCTAGAGAGGAGAGGCAGGCCAAGGTCACACAGCCAGGTGACCTTGCTTCTGGTTGCTTCTCCTGACCTCCTAGGTATACTGTCTTCCAGACTCTGGGGATTAGTGGGCCGAGTGACGGGTAAGGCCACTGTCTCCCCTTATTGCGCTAATGATTTACTGCTGTAGGATGGTGTCCAGGGTTGGTGAGCACTTGACTTGGGAATGGGACCACCAGTCTCTAGCCTGACGAAGCTGTGACAGAGCAGTGCTAGGGCTCTAAGTGTGGGAGGAGCTGGCCTCTCATACCATCCACTGGGGATTCATCAGGGACAAAGAGCAGACTGGAGGACTTAGGTCCAAGTCTGTGGTCTAGGGCTGATGCTAAGTGGACCAGCTATGACCATCTGTGGGTGAATTCCCATGAGCCTCTGTCTCTCTACCAGGATGGTGAAAGTGGCCATGGTGCAGAGGATGAAAATGATCAAAGTGTGTCAGTCATCCAGCCCTGTACCTGGTAGATGCTTAGTAGTCAACAGCTCATATTGTTGTGCTATCCATGGTGGATTCACAGCTTGGCCAAGGCACATGCAGCATGTCTTTGTCTCTGAGAGAGCTGGTGCCTGTGGCAATGAACAAGCCCTCAGACCGATGATGCCTTTGCTTCTGTGCTCCTGTCCTTCAGACATGCCCCTCAAAGACTGTGGGCATGGGAGCTAGCTGTACCATCTGGCTATACGTCCTCTCCTTGTTTTCAACATGAGACCAGTATCTTCTTCCCAGTGTCTCAAAGTTCAAATGAGGTCATGAGTATGAGGGATGGACATGTGGACACAGAAGTGCTTCCCACACGTCCAGATTTATGGAGTGATTTCTCCATAAATCACTATCACCAGCCATTTGTGAGGGTGATCTGGGGCCCGCAAAGTGGGGACCAAGTGACTGGGCTGGGTTTGAATCCAGTGCCAAGTTGGCCAGCCTCTGTTGAGCATCCATGCATGCTATAATCAAGCAGGCAATGTCCAATCTATTTACAGTGCTGGGTTTCATTGTCTATACTGTGTCCCTGCCCTCTAGGGGGTCACTTGCCATCTCTGTGGGTGGTCAGGGGCAGCTGATGAATCCCTTTCAACCCCACCATTATGGGGCCTGTGACTGGGCCTGCACCGAGCTGTGTATCATCCACAGGAAAGAAGTGGGCACTTGCCAACCCACAGGGCCCAGGCCAGCAGTCCAGGAAGCCACTTTAGTAGTTTGTGAGCAGGAGACTGTAGCAGTAGCCCAGACCCAAGAAGCTGGGGATCTGAGTCATCTCAGAGGGAGAGGCATTTGGCATGACGGTCCATGTTGGAGAGGATCATTAATGACTGCCCAGCTCACTTGACCATGTATGAAGCTCAGCCAAGGAAACCAAAGGAAGCTCTCTCTCTCTCTCTCTCTCTCTCTCTCTCTCTCTCTCTCTCTCTCCCTCCCTCCCTCTCTCCTCTCTCCCTCTCTCTCTCTTTCTCTCTCTCTCTCTCTCTCTGTATGTGTTTAGGGGGAGTTTAATGGTCTCAGTTATTGCTAATTTGAGACACAGTTTCAAGTAGTCTGGGCTTACCTTGCTTGAACAAAGTATGTAGCCGAGGCTGGCCCTGGACCGTCCCTCCTGCTCCTTCTGTGCTAGTTCTGGGTGGGCCTCCATCTGTGTGCCAGATACAGGGCTGGATGATGTTTACGGGCATGCATCTTCATGTTGCCTGAGACCTACTATTCAGAACTCACTTGGCCTCATTTTGAGCCTCTTCTGTATGTGTTTCCTTCAACTTAAGCACATGCCTAGAAGAGAGCAAGATTTCCTTCCTCGTATTTACTCAGTCATTCCCTGGGTCAGCAATGCCTGACATGTAGCAGATACTCACAGAATAGACACACAATTGATGACACAATTACAGCTTCACAAATAAAAAGGGAAGGACACATAGAAGGGAATACCTGAGCTGAGTTTTGAAGAATCAGCAGGAGTTTATCAGGAAACATAATGGGAGCAAAGGGATGTTTCAAATTTCCTATTTAGATCTCAAATAAGCTTTCTGTTGAAGATTGTGAGACCTTTAAATCAGCATGGGCTGTAGGGAAGGTCATTGATGAACACTAATAACATACCATCCATGTCTCCTGTTTCCACCAGCTAGCCCCCTCTCTAGACAGTCCTTCCTAGAGACAGGCCTCTCTGCAGAAGGACCTCCACAGTGGACAGGATTTCCCAAGAGATGGGGCTTTCTTGGAAAGGGGCCTCCCTGGAGTTGGCCTACCTGAGAGATGGGCGTGCACATGACTAACCCTAACCCTAACCCTAGCCCTCTGCTTCCTAAGAGCTTGCTCTTTCCTAGGCAGGATGGCCATCTTTCCTGAAAGGCAAAGGTGGAGGATGGTCATCTTCTCTGTAATTATACAGCTTTTTGCTAGAATTCCAAGGCCCAAGGTCAGAGCTTAAAATAAACACGAAAGATTTCTATATTTAAATTTTTAAACAGTCTTTCTGTGGCTGGGGAGATGGCTTAGGCTATAATGTGTGGATTTTGAATCCCAGAACCTATGGTTTAAAAAGCCAGGTGAAATGATTTATGACTAATTCTCACTCTGGGGAGGCCGAGGCACAGTTTTTCCCTGGGCCACCCTACTGAATCAGTGAGCTGGTATGCTCAGTGAGGGACTTTGTTTCAAAGAGTAAAGCAGAAAATGGCTGAGTAAAACACCTGCCACTCTCCTCTGCCCCCACTAGTGTGCCAGTGATAGTTCCTTCCTATCTTCTCTGCGTCATTCTTGTCTTCCTAGGCAGAGCAAAGCCCCCAGAACACCAGTGGACTGGTGAGGAGGTAGAAGAACAGCCATGCCATCATCACCAACTTTGGAAGGTTCCCAGGCCTGGAGGAGTGATGGTGTTCCCAGTCCATTTCTCTGGAAGGGGAGATCCAAACGCTGAGAAGAGGGAGAGAGGACAGAGGAGGCGAGATAAGCTTCGGTCATTTGTCATTTTAATTGGCTCAAACGCTCTGTGGAGAGCCAGGCTCTATCCTGACTGGATGGTGTCCAGGCTCAGACTGTGGGCTGCACAGTATGGGCTGCAGGGAGTCTAGGTCTGTGATGCCCAGGGAGGGGGGCAATGAGGAGGATGGGGTCAGGGCCAGGATGGGAGGCACATGAGTGTTCAGAGGCAGGCTGGCTGCCCCGGCATCTCAGAAATTCAAGAGAGCAATGCAGAGACTAAAAGAGACATGTTGTAAAGAATTCATGGCATCTGAAGGGCCTTCCTTGTTCTCCTAACCCATTCCACTGCTGAGGAGGACCCTGCCAACCGGCCATGCTGAGCAAGTTCTGGGTACAGCAGAGACAGGGCAGAGCAGGTTGGCGAAACTTAGATTTCTCTTCCAGGCAGTGACCTGGCACAGAAAGAGACTCTTAGACCGACAGGGACAGTTACCTCATATTTACCCTGCTGTGTTTCTGTGCCATTCTGTGCCTGGTGATAAGACCCTTCCCAAACTACAAGAGAGACCACCGCAACCCCTTAAGGATGCTGATGCAGATAAGGACCGTGGCCCAGCAGCTGACTCATGCTGCTATTGTCTATGATAGTATCTGGCTCCATGGAGCTGGACACTCCACAAGAGGAATTCAGGTTGCCTAGGAACGGTGATTCCCAATGTTGGCTCTGCACACGGCTTCGAGGGACAATTGAATTCATGCAAGTTCCCATTCAGAATCATCCTGGCCAAACTGAAGGAGAGGAAGGATGCTGCACACATAAGGATACAGGCAGGGTTCCTTAGCTGGTTTGGTCCAGAAAGTGAGCCATGAAGGCAGGGAAGGGAATGAGAGGTGACCATACTGAATGTTGAAGCTCTCAGACAGAAGGAAAGTGGAAAAAGTTGGGTTGGGTACCTGTGACAAGGGTTCTTAATAGGCCTCTCACACTCAAAGCAAAGCAAGACATTTGGGCACTGGGCGTTACTGGAGCATTATAGCATATGTCCATCAGATGGCAGTAGCGTGGCTTGGGAAAGGCATGTTTTTAATCCATGGGATGGCTGGCTAAGATTTGTGATGGCCTTAGTAGAGTGAGTGGAACAGACAGTACCTAAAGTCATCCCACCACTTGATAAGTATAGGGCAAGACCTGTCACGGGCTAGTGACTACTCCACACAAGAGCCACGGAAACAGGCTGTGCTTGTTCTGCTTAGCCAGGGGCCAGGAGGAAAGCCGAGATCTCAATGCTTTGGGAAGACAGGGATTAGCTCAATACAGAAAGAACTCAGAGCTGCCAATGTGTCGAAACTGTGAGGACATGAGAAGCCCGTTAGCAGAAACATCCAGGAGCGGGCAGGTGAGGATTTCCCGGAGACACTTCAAGTGCAGAAACACAAGATAGGGGGTGAGCTAGATGGCTTTGTGGATCACTTCCGGCCCCATAGGGAGTCATCATAGGAAGAAGAAATGCTGTCAAGAGCCAAAGTTCATGGAGGAAGAAGAAGGCATACTGTCAGGATGTAACCTGTCACCACACACCTGTCCCAGTGACACTCATGGTAAGCACCTGCTAGGCAGTAGAGGATCAGTGCTACACATCTGTCCCAGTGATGCTCATGGTGAGCGCCTGTTAGATGGAGGGCCAGTGCTGTGGGCTCAGAACTGCTGCTTGCTCTCCCAACCTTTGTTCACCCTCCCCCAAGAGACCCCAGCCACAGGGGCCATTTGATAGTTGGGGTGTCCACTTGAAGAATCCCCATCCACAAATACTGGCTCCCACCAGTTTCATACAGACTTCAGCACAAATAGCAGTTCCTGGTTCCCTTTCTTGGTCCCTCAAAAGATGGGGTAAGATGAGAGAGGATGTTCAGGTTTGCAACCACATGGAGGACTCTCCTAAGCCAGCTACCACTCCACAGGCCCTAAAAATGACTGTCCCCATCCAGCCCACAACTCAGAATCCGCTGACAGGAGCCATGTGACCCTCACCTTGGCAAGCATCAGCCACTGTAGACCATAATCTTTGAGGAGAGAAGGAGATGCCAGAGGAGACTCTTTATCCACATCCCACAGATATAAACCTTAACAAGGAGTAATGATAGAGAGATCCCCCGAAGCCAACCCCTGACACTTCTCTGTGAGGGTCCCCTGCAGCTCTGGCCCTAATGGCTAGGGATGGCAGCACATTATTCTTATCGTCTGCAGGCCGAAGCACCTCAGCAAAGACATTCCTAGTGCCTCCTTCTGGATGTCTTGGTAGTCCTCTCATTTGTGTGTGTAGACAAGGAGATCAAAGGCCCCGGGGATGCATGAAGTATGTCAGGGCTGGGGCTCTCCATCCATTAGAGTTGACAAATGCCTTGTTCAGTTGATGGGCTGCAGATAGCCACCCTGCCAGAGGAGAGAGCTGTGAGGAGGAAGGTGGAGGTGCTGGCCACAAGGCCACAGGGACAGGAGAGGGATTGGAGTGGCAGAAGGGGACAGAGGACTAGAATTAGGGCTCCCAACCTGAACCAGCACCCTTAATTTTTTCTTTGTAGTATGTGTGCATGCATGGGTATGTGTGTGTGTGTATGTGTGTATGTATGGGTATGTGTGTGTGTATGTGTGTGTATATATGTATGTGTGTGTGGGTATGTGTATTTGTGTATGGATATGTATGTGTGTGTGTATGTGTGTGTGTGTATATGTGTGTATGGATATGTGTGTGTATGTGTGTGTATGGATATGTGTGTGTGTATGTGTGGATATGTGTGTGTGTGTATGGATATTTATGTGTGTGTGTGTGTGTGTATAGGATGGAGGACAACCTTGATATTATTCCTCAAGACCCATCTATTTAAAATTTTAATTAACCAATTAATTAACTAATTAATAATTTAATTGATTCATTTTTTTGTTTATTTGTTTGGTTTTGGTTTTTTCGAGACAGGGATCTTCTGTGTATTAGCCCTGGTTGTCCTGGAACTCACTTTGTAGACCAGGCTGGCCTTGGACTCACAGAGATCTCCCTGCCTCTGCCTTCCTCCAGCTGGGATTAAAGGCATGCACAAACAAGCCCCACAAGGCTATTTTGCCTGCATGTGTCTGTGTAGCACTGTGTGTCTGGTGTCCTAGGAGGCCAGAAGAGGGCATCAGATCACTGACACCAGAGTGACAGGCAATTCATGTCCCTTATTTGCATGGAAAGCAGTGTGAATAACAACAGCAATCTTCTGGGCCAGGTGGGAGTGGCACACACCTTCAATTCCTGCACTTGGGAGGCCAAGGCAGGTGGATCTCTCCAAGTTCAAGGCCAGCCTAGTCTACAGAGCAAGTTCCAGAACAGCCAGGACTATTACACAGAGAAACTTTGTCTCGAAGAAAAGACAAAATAAAACAACAACAACAACAACAAAAAAAAGATAAAAGAAAAATGAAACAAAACAAAACCCTGCCATGTTCCAATAAGGCTCCCTGCCATGACTCTCCACCATGCAGGTGTTGTGGGACAGCTCCTTCCCCACACACTGAGGAGAGAAGGGCAGGCATGAAGAAATGATATGGGATCCCAAAGGGGAAGAGAGAGAGAGGAAGTATGAGAAAAGTAACTTGATATCTGTGACCTCTTGAAAACTGCATGGCTATAGACTACACCCCCAGTCTCCAAGTGGTTCAGTTCTTGCTCACAGGTCAAGGTGCACCCTGAAGCCTGCTGAGGTGAGATTGGTGAGCCAAGAGAGAACATTCCAGCCACAAGAGGAAGAGGCCATGGCTGTGCCCAACGAAGGGCAAGCATGAACAAGAACATTCCTCTAAAACTTTCTCATAGGACCTGATACAAATTGCTCCTGCAGGGACTCCCGTCTCTGTACCTGAGCTCCCATGCTCCTTTGCGACCTCAAAGTGTCCCACAATGATGCTTTCTAGAACCTGATGCTCATCCTGTGAACCTTATGTCTGCATCACATGAAACTGCAATTTACCATAGCAGCTGGTCCATCTTCACACCTCCATCCAACCCAGCCCACTTCTCTCAGATGAAAAGCTCCCAAGAGATGGCTTCACCATCTTAGGAGTCTTAGGGGTGACTTCCCTGGAACAGCAACGTTCTTCCCTGTGAACAGCATGGTACTTCCAATTCCCCAAACCTGTGGACTCAGGGGTCATGTGTTTACAATGAATGTTATAAGTTATTACAAACAAAACACAATATTTAATAAAACATGTTTCTGTTTCTTGAGGAGAACCAGCTCTAATCAAGAAAAGGTGAAAAAAAGTCATAAAGACTTGTGTTTATGTTAAATGCCCCCTGACACCTACAAAGACAGTCTCGTGGAAACTAATAACATTGGCTTTTAAAAGTACACAAGGCTTGACACTCTTCCTAATAGCCATGATATAGTGAAGCCCCCTGCTAGGTGAAGAATAGAGATATGATACTTATACACTGGAAAGCTATGCAGTCATAAAAAAGCATAGAGTCCTGACCTTAACAGCAGCATAGCTAGAATAGAGGACTTTATGTTTAGTGAAATTAGAGAAACAAATACTACACTCACTTGCTCACTCACATGGAGAACCTAAAATGTAATTTTGCAGGAGTAATAGCAAAGCAGAGGTCATAGGAGGCTGTGCCCCGCTCAGGACCTAGACTTGCCCAGGCTAGGCAAGTGCTCCACACCTGAGCTACATCCCCAGTTCTCTTGTTATTTTTTGTTTTATTTACCAAGATGCCCAGCTGGCCTTGAACAATCGATGTGATCTGTAATCCTTTCATTCCCTTCTGCCTCAGGCTTCTGAGTAGCTAGGACCGTAGATCAGCACCAAGCCCAGCTTGCTTGTCTCTGGAAGACAAGTTCTGCCAACTTCTCCATTTGCAGCCTTCCTTTGCCTGGTCACAGCCAACACAAATTCCCAAGCCCCAGTTCTTTTAGCCAGTGTATCTGACAGTCAGCACAGGTCTTTCTTCCCTGGGACATCCTTCTCTGGTGTTGGCTGCTTAGATTATCTGTCTGGTAGGGAGCTCAGCCCTGGCCTGGAGACTTGTAAGGAGTTCCCAGTCATGGGCAAGAGTAGATATATCCCCCATTTAGATGCCAGAAAAACTATCCCACCCCCTCACCAGCTGTCTGTGACCAGCTCTCGGAATATTTATTTTTGGTGACCATGGACTAAGTTTTCCTCCCCCAGAAGACATACCCAGTCCTAAGAATAAATAGCAACCATCAATGAACCCCAGGGAAACTCAAGAAGTCTGAATATTACACATAAGCAGCTTCTTAAATATAGTCCACAAACCTCCATCCCATATGATGACAGATCCTAGAGAAAGATTTTTATAGAAAAAAATGGGGAAATGCTGAATAAGAGTAATTTTCACATCTTACAATATAAATATATTTTGAAGCATTTCCCAGACTTGCCTGATCATTGCTTTATTTTCCTAATGAGTTGGTCACCCAAAGGATTCTAGGGCACACGTTCGGGAACTGGTAATTCAACCCCTCTGTCAGCCTCCATTCGAGGCAGCCTTGCTGGGAGATGCAGAGAATGTTCTTGGGATGGTGTCATCAAGGCTATAATAGTATTATAGTTTTTTTTTTTATCATTTGCTTAATAATCACGAACTGCTACTTTTATAATTCCCCTCCCTCCCTCTGGAGAGATTTTCGTACTTATTCTAGGTTTGCCCAAACCTCATCCTTCTATCTCTGACACCCCAAAACTGTGTTTACAGTTGTGTAGCACTACGCTAAGCCCAGCTTTATATCACCACCATGTCCTTGGTGAGCCCATTGTCCATTACTTTGGAGCTGACATAAATTCACTAGACATTTAGTGAGAATGCAGAATACTGGACAATGGAACCTTCTGCCAAGGCTTCACTGGCATCCTGATGTCCACTGTTGGGTGTGATAAGCCTTGGCTGCATGGAAGCCACCCTGTGGGGCTTTGTGACAAGCAAAGGACCTTTTCTAGTTGTCAGCATGCAAGTGTGAGTGCTACAGTCCAGATTCCCAGAAACCCAAGTAATGGCAGGTGGGCGTGGCAGCCCACCTGCAGTGCTATCCTCAGAGGCAGAGGAAGGGTCCCCAGAGCTCTTTGGCTTGAGAAAGCTCAGGGCTTGACTGAGAGAGCCCACCCCCTTACTGAACAGGATAGAAAGCAATGTGGGATGGCTCCTGACATCAGCCTTGGGTCTCCATGCACACATATATTCAAGCGTGTACACACACACACACACACACACACACACACACACACACATACACTGTGAGGGCACAGTAAGCTGTAAGAATGGGGCTGTGTTTGCCTAGTGCTAAAATGACCTTCCAGCTTCCATGTTATCTTCCCTAGCCGATGCCCTACAGGATCTCTCTCGTCCAACCCCTACCATCTTGGAGAAGAGCATCTGGAGAAGCAAAATTCACAGTGTTATCCATTCCAAGACCCTAATATGGCCACTGTGCTACCCAATGCCCATAGCTACTCAAAGCTAGGCTGGAAGGAGACACAATTCTCTGCTAGCAGAATAAGAGACTAAAGCTCCCAGTGGTTCTGTGAAATCCATGAGGAATCTGAGAAATGCCATGAGGAGTAGAAAAGCTTAGGGAGACAGGGTTTGGGAGAGGAAATATTGGGCAATGCACCACACACACACACACACACACAGATTCCTGTGGGCAGGTTTGCAGGGAGCTGATTCCTGGGGCAACATCTCTATGCTGGGATGCTGCAGTCAGGCCTGAGACTCCCAGATCAGTGCTTCAGGGTTGGTGTAAAAAGCTGTGGATGTTTAGTGTTTACACAGTCTCCTGCGAGATGAGAGACACCACCCCTCCCAGCAGCAGGGAGAGTGGACAGCTGCCAGCCCCAGTTGACCTATGTGACCCAGAGCTATCCCAGGGAGACAGTCCTAGGACCACCCATGGTGCAGCCAATACAGGGTGGCCAGAGAACAACGAAGAAAACTGCAAGAATATTCCTCAAGCCCTGGGCCAATGTTGGCCCCCCAAGAGGTGCCCTAATGGACCCTAACTCACATCTCCTGAGCCCGTCCATACACCATTTTATTCCTTCAAAGAAGGCACTATTGGGATCCACACTGGACAGATAAGGCACAGCAAGTCAGGATGAGTAACCTGCCTGAAGTCACTAACCCCCAGGAAGTGACAGAGCAGGATTTCCAGGCAGGTGTCTAGTCCTGGAGCTCACACCTTCCTCCACTGGCTCCGGACAAAGCCCATAGGAATTTCTGTTAGGGCTTTATAGTCAAGCTTCAGCCAAGAACACTGGGCTCACATGGGAGCTTTTCAGAGAGAAGTGGGGAGGAGGAGCATCCTTGGGGTTGGTGGATGGAGTGCTACCAACCCTTCACAGATCCATTCTCTAGACAAAGGAACAGAGCTGGCATGTGAGCACTCATCCAACCTCCAGTGGATGACAGCAGCTATAGACACAAGAGGATTGATCTCAGTTGCAACGAAGCTCCAGAAAGTTATAGCATCAAAGTGTGTGACTTTAAGGTGATCAAAATCATCTCCTGCAGCCCCCGTGGAAGTGCATATGTCTGGCCTTTATGTTGATGTCTCAGACTATAGAGAAGGGTTTCTCCCAGGCTTCTGGGCTCTTTATCTCAATCAAGTTAGATTAAACCAGATATTGTTGATATATACAGTTATTAACACTGTCAAAGCTGGAGACCAAGCTCAGGACCACAAACATTGCAAGATCAATGCTTTACTCCTGAGCCTCACCCTCCAAGTCCTTTAGTTCTCTTTAATAATACCCATATGGTCTAACCCAATATTTGAGAGCATCATAGGAACCTAAGAGAATCTGATGGAAAATCCCAACTGGAACCCCCATATCACACTGACCTCAGTCGCTCCCTGTCCAGCTGACTCAGATCTTGACAGAATGATCTCCCCAGCAGTGGTATTAGGGATCAAGGCCCCCAGTCTGTTACCAATTGTTTGAGGGAGGAAAAGATACAAAACCAGAAATCAAAGCTATGTCAGTCTGGCAGTTAATACACCCACTCCCTGCCTCAGTTTCCTCTTCTGAGCCCTCTCAAGGAGGTGTAAGTCAGAATGACACATGTAAGGTCTCCAGTGTCAGACAGGCCTTCAGCCAGTGGCTGCTAGGTAGGTCTGAGGTTGGGGGGCGGGGCTCTTCAGTCTAGGCAGAGCTGCTAGGAAGATCCATGGCTGGAATCTAACAGTTCATTTCAGCCTTTCTCCCCAACCTCAGTGACAGAGGGGACTCAACAGGAACCTACAGCCACTGATGTGGCTGATGTGAGCTGTGTGGACTTGGCCATCCTTTTTCTCAGTCTGTCTTATCCTTTCTATCAGAGATTATGACTCCAAGCTTCATAAACGTGGTCAGATTTGTTGGTGGGGGAGCCTGGGTTAAAGAGATGGCTGCCCTCTGCTCCAGCCCCATCTTCTAAGACAGATTCTTGTCACCCACATGTCTCTCCCTTAGATCTGTTCCTTAAGCCATACATACCCTGACCACTTCATGACGTATGTTCCTCTCCCATGACACACCCACTCTTCCCCATTCATGGCCTCTAAATAAACCCATCCCTTGATGGCACCTCACTCCCCATAACCCATCCACACCAGTGACATGCCCCTCCTCACTAGCATACCCACTTTACCCTGTGAATCTTTTTAGGCACTGGATAGGGTCCCTTTATCTGCTCCAGAGAAGATATAGCCATCACTGCTGGGCATCTGAAAGAGTAAAGCTGAGAGTGGAATTTCCTCAAATCAGGGTTTCCAGGCCTCCATCATTGTTCCCCATATTTGGGGAACATAGAGTAAGGGCTTTCTAAGAGGGAGTCTCTGCCTCAGGAGCTAGGATGAGTCCGTTCAGTCCCTAAATTAAAAACCAGGGCGCAAAAGTATTTGGATGACAGCTAGAAATCTCAGAGTTTGAGTGTCTACAGAGGTGGCCAGGGGATCTTGTGGTCCTCCAGCACTGAGGGTCCAAGCATCTATGCTGAGATATGGGACGCCACCTTCCCCTCAGATACGGCAGCAGAACCCAGAAGGAGCTGTGATTTCAAAGACCAAGTCGGGGACAAAACTAAATCTCCAAGGCTTAGGTGACATCAGTAGACAGAGAATCAGCGGGACTCTTCAGGTTTTCACCCTGAGGTTTTGTCAAATCCTAGGACCCTGCTTACTTCTCTGACAGGCTGCCCTACGGGCTCCTCCTCCTAGAAGCCATGCTAGCCTTTGAGGCTAGGGGTGGGTAGAATCTGAACTTAACACTTTAACCTCTGTGCTGTCAAAGATCTTAAAAGTGGAGCTGCATTTTGCTTTCCAGGAGATAGAGTGCATGAGGAAGGGCAAGAGACATCAGGGGCTGGCTTTCAGAGGAGGCAGCAGCGGTCACCTTTGGCAAGTCCCTGGAAGCTTTGCAAACTCTTAAGGCAAAGTGAAAACCTTCTCTGGCAGACTCTTTTACACCAGCTTGGCAAATCCTATAACACAAGAGCAGTAAGCATCTCAGAAACTCCACCTGGGTTTATCAAAATTATAGAATTGGAAGAGACACAGAAGATTATGCAGCCCTTTTCTTTTTTTAAAAAAAATATTTATTTATTATATATACAGTATACAGAAGAGGGTGCCAGATCTCATCAAAGATGGTTGTGAGCCACCATGTGGTTGCTGGGAATTGAACTCAGGACCTCTGGAAGAACAGTCAGTGCTCTTAGCCTCTATAAGCAGTCCTTTTCATGTTAAAACAAGGAAACAGAAGTGCAGAGATTAGCTAATGACAAGAAGCTGGTGATGAAGGTGACGATGGTGATGGAGATGAGAATGATGGGCCATAGTGATGGTGATGGTAATGGTGCTGACAGAGATGATGATGAAGGTGATAATGACGGCCATAGTGGAGATAATGGTGATGTCGTGATGATAAAGGGCTGGTGAGGCTCAATTTCCAACACTATGAGCTCAGTTCTAGGTATAAGAATTTCTGGGTTCCCGTGAGCTAGCTAGAACACACTGACGCTGTCCTAATTCCCATGGGGACTTTTACTTTGCTTGTCTTCCGGTTGGGACAGTGAGACAGGCCAGTAACCTGCCTTAGTTCAGAGAAACCTGGGTACCTACCTGGGTGTTGACGCCATGAAGTCTTTCTGCTCCTCTCGCTGACTTGGAACTCAGGAGATTCACATTTACAGTTGATTGGCTCGTTAATGACATTTGGGTTTCATTTCTCCTCCAGACCAATGTCCCTTCCAAGAAGCCCAAGGCAGAGTAAGTTACTGAGGAGAGTCACAAGAAGAGGCCCCAGGCTGGCATTGCTGGCATCCACTGAAACCTGCTGTTTTCCGAGCAGAAGTCCTGGTCTCCCCACGTGTACATAGCCACAGTATTCTGGATCCTGACTCTGCTGCGCATTTTCTGGTCACCCACTCCCTTGCAATTTCTGAGCTTCTCTTCATCTGTCAGTGGGGCATTCTGGGATTATATCAAGGTGTTCCTGCCTCACTCATGGATGGTGCACAGTAGGGACATATTTAATGACTGGTACATAGGAAAGGAGAGAGAGACAAAAAAAAGACAGCTATCTTTGAGACGTGCTAGGTCTGACCAGTGCCTTCAAACAGGCCTCTCAGCACACAAGGACACTGACCTCAGCCAACACACCCCTTTGCCTGGGGCTGGTGGCGGAGCTTCCTGGGCCGCCCACCCCGTTCCCTCTCACTGGAGGAATGTAAGCGCAGAATGCTGATAACACAGAAAAGGCAAAAGGAAATGGACTGGTGTGGGGTGGAGCCAGGCTGGTACACAAGGTCTGGTATTGAGCTCCAGGGTGGGACCCAACCCCTGTGGGGGTCACATCATCCATTCTCTGCCACCAGGCAGGATTGCACAGATCCATCCATCACTGCCCGCAGGCCTGGCCTTTCCTTTCTCCAAACTCATTAGTGCATCCACAGGGTAAAAGAGGGAGTGAGCTGATGGTACCCCCTCTCCCGGGGTAGCCCACCCACCCCTTCCCAGAGGCTGGGAGAGTCTCTTGGGTGAATATCATGTGATCCTTCACTGCATAGTTACATAAGCCTGTGGCTAACAAAGATATAATTTGTGTGTATAATCAAAGCAGGTGTATGATTTCTGCTTCCCAGCCTGCGGATCATGTCTTATCTCCCTATGTTGAAGAGCCCATTCATAAAAAAGAGCATCTATTTAACATTTCTGTTGCCTTTTCATGTCTGAACATTAAAGCACTGTAGGCAAGTGCTGCTTGTTTCTCTTTGGAGAAATGCTTTGCTGAGGGGTAGCTTTCCAGATGTGCAAGAACCTTACAAGTGTGTGTGTGTGTGTGTAAGTGATGGCTTCCGGGATCCTCCACAGTAATGGAATGAATGCCACCGTGCCCCCTTCCCCATGCTGGTGCACCGAGCACCTTCCTGGTTTCCAGGCTGTCAGGGGCTCTCCCAGGCACTAACCCTGTCTTATCACTTCCTGTCTCCACGGTGTTTAGGAACAGGAAGACCCCCCCCAGTCCCCCACTCTTGGATTTTCTTTGCAGTAATCCTTTGGTATACAGGCACTGCAAACATTTTCTTCCCCGATGACCCATTCTTTAACTTTGATCAGAGGTCACTCAGACAGTCTCCAGCAGGGCTCATGGTCAGGGCAACAGCTCCAGGCAGTTCAATTCATAGTTCCCCCAGTAAAAGTCAACCTGTAAAATCCTAACAGCTACCTTACAGGGCTGCATGCTGTGGTGGGGCACAGTCACACCCAGCCCCTATTTGGCTTCTGCTTAGATAATGTATTTGCCAGAGGGGAAGCTGAATTTGGGACTGCCTTGTGGAGGAGGCCACATGAAAAGCAGACTGGAGTCTGGACTTGTCTGGCCCAGATGTATAAAGCAGTGAGACTCTTCTCAGTCTCGGCTTTTCCTGCGCTCTGCCTGGACTGAGCCCTGCTCCAGTGGGTTATTCAGACTCAATGCATCATTATCTATTGGCTGTGGAAAAAGAGCAAAACATTGCCCCCCCCATTCACTCATATAGCACAAATATAATGGAGTCCTTCTTGTGCCGTGGGCTGGGACATAGTGGGAAACAGACACTGCCTAGCTCACCAGAGGGCAGAGCCTGGCCAATGACACCTTCTGCTGCTCCTGACTTATTCATACACATCCAAGCACTACATGATATGTGTGAGTAGGGGTGGGGTTATCGTGCAACGCTGGGGCCAGCAGTATATGAGGAGCATCCTCAGCATGGGAAACCTGGGAGTTGAGTGAGAAAAAGCATAATGAAGAAACAATGCCAATAAGCTAACTAATATGAATTCCATAGTCAGTCCCTGTCTGGGTTTCTGAGTTGGCTGGTTGGTAGCTGCGTATGCAGCATCCAGTCTGTGCACATACCTGCACATGCCTGTGCTTTGCTGTCACCGCCTCTGAAATGGTCTCATATGTAGTCTCCTGCTCTCTGGAGAGCAGGGGGGCACAGAGCCCAGCTGGATCACTGAGAGACCAGGCCCTAGAGGTTCATGGGAAAAGGCATTCACAGTCCAAAGCAATGACCTAGAGGATAATTTTAACCATGAGAGCAGACTGACCTTGGTATTGGCAAGAGCTTCAACAGAGATGGCCCTAGATGGTACCCTGGCTCTCCTAGAAGGCAGCTGTCTGAGATAGTGTACTCCCCTGGATCTCATACCTCCCCCATCCCTGTCAGCTGCTGGGCAGCATTCTCCCCACCTCATCAGTCCTCAGGAATCTTCCTCCAGCCCTGAGACTGGCTCCTGTCCACCTCCATCAGTCTATGCTGCCCACACAGACCTGGTGGTCCAGGAGCCAAGGTACAAGGTGGACACAAGGAAGAACAGGTTGGGGGTTTGGGGGAGCTAGGATCTGGCTGGCTAAGCCCCCAGATGACTCTGGGGAAGGTGTTATGTGGCCAGGTTTTTCACTTTCAAGCGTGTCCAAGAAAAGGGAATGGATATGTGTTGGTGATGTCCAGCTGTATGCAGAATTCTGGGCCTGGGCTTTCCGAGCATCACACAGAATCCCCCTGAGGTAGAGAATAGAAGTAGCTGACCACGGTCCCCAAGCCCAGCTGAGTAGAGCCAAGGGCTGACTTCTTCATAGCTGCTTCTTCCACGACAAGGGAGGGAGCTACAGAGAGATGAGGGTTGAGCTCAGGCCCTGGGTATTCTGAGTCTGTCACTTGCTCAGGCTCCAGCTTTCTGTGTTACCCGATTCCACATCTCCCGGGATACTAGCTGAAGAGGTTCAGCCCACCTGTCAGGGTCCCAGCAAGGAAGACTGGCAGGAGCCTCACCTTCGGAGTCTTGGTTTGCTCATCACAAAGTGAGAGGGGACTGCAGCCTAGACGAAGGCTGAGGACATGTGTGAAGCCTAGACACAGTAACACACAGGTGGTACCTATCGTTAGCCTGGAGAATGTCTTAACATTCTTGTTTGGAAGCACAGTATCCGTACTTCATGGGGGGTGGGGGTTGATGACAGAAGCTGTCCTTGGGAGGGAGCCTGTCTTGCTTGTTTCTGGATGTTTCTCTTCAGGGTTAAGTGTGACCTCAGAAAGCAATAAAGTCACCACCATCCATGACAGCTAGATATATTTGCCTGTGTACACACAAGTTTAACTCAACGCTGTCCCGGACACTCTCCAGTGATGTCAGGCAGAGTTGTGATTCTATGAATCATGGAATGGTGACCTCATGAAGAAGGACTCTTTAGGACAGGGACAACTGGGACACCATCCAGCAGCACAGCCCGCTAGACTAGAGGCTTCAGCAGCGCCTGAAGATCTCTTCCTTGCTTCCTGTCATTTTTCGTGACCCCTCAGTTCCCTTGCTGACCTGGAGTTTGCTTAACCTCTGTAAAAGTATTTCCTGAGACCTCATTAGTCCTGGGGTATATCCCTTGCTCCCCATCTGTCATACAATTGTTACTGTTACAGCTGAGTCCTACAGTGTTAGCATTTAGCTGATGCTTGAGTCAAGGTCCCGATCCCACTTCCTAGGGGTACAGTGGTGAATCATAGTCTGGGTGTCTCTGTATGTTGTCTAGATAAGTGAAGACATAGAATTCCAGACAGGATGGGAAGGCCCTATGGACTATGCAGGGCTGTGCTGGCCCAAATGCAGCTTGTTTGTAGCAGTTAGTGCTCTAGAGACGCTCTCCTGTGCTTGAAAAGAAGTGTCTAGTGGCTGGCTAGGGAACAGGACTTCTCAGTGAGCTGCCAGTCAGATTGGGAGAAATCATAAGTGTATATTTCATCACATATTTCCACTTTCTGAAGAACCCAGAGCAAGCCACCATCTGTCGCCAAGAAGCTGAGGTAGCTGGCCAAGCAGATCCCAACATGCCACCCCAGGTCTTCAGGAAACATCATGTTTGAACTCAGCTTCCCACCTGTGAGACACTCAAGCTCATGCTGGAATAGGCAAGAAGTTTCCAGAAAGCATTTTGACTGTGTTCCGTTATGTTTTATAAGGCAGCAATGGAAGACAGACAAGCCAGCAAGGTCTGCACAAAACTGGAGGAAGCTCACTTCTGTCTTGGTCCAGCCAGTGTACTGTACTTCCTAACCCTGGCAGGATCACATACTCTCCAAAGATGTTGCCTCTTACCAGCTACATGATAAGTTAACTTAGCCTCTCTTTGCCTCAGTTTCCCTGTCTGTAATGTGAGGACCTCCCAGAGTTGCATAAACTGGCACTTCATACTCAATGCTGACTGCTTATAAAGGTCCCATTTGTACAGCAGGAAGATCCTAAATGGTATAGATCTTTAGTGATGCTCAAGACTCAGCTGAACTGTGGGCTATGCCCGTGAGCCTGTGTGAGGTCTGGGTTTCCCTCTGGTTTTCTGCTCTGCCTTCTTCACTGTGTCTCTTTACCACTTTGAGACAAAGGCTCAGAACGAAACACAAGTCTTGACTGATGGTGACAATGAGTGGGGGCGTGAGTATGTGTGCAGTAGGTCCACCTGAGAACATCTGGTGACAGGCATCTGGAGGTTCATTAATGGACTCCAGGACTGTGTGGGGCCAGCCCATCAAGTAGGGTCTGAAGAGGTCTAATCAGGACCCACACAGTTGGCCCTTCCCATGCCTAGCACCTGGTGTCCAGTGGGACAGCACAATGCAAAGCCTTGGGGACTGGGAGACAATCATAAGCATGAGACACACCCTACAACATCAAAACACCTCTGGACAGAGGGCTTCAGGGGACCAATAGCAAAGGAACTTGGGATATTACAAGTGATGTGGGACCGCCCCCTCGGCCCATTAGCGTAAGACCTATGAAAACAACACAAAACAAAAGGCCAGAAAGTCCCAAGTGCCATGAAGGTTGTGGAGGAATTAGACCTGGGACATGGCAGAGGAAGAAAAATGATGCAGCCTCTGTAAGTATATCGGTTCCCCAGAATCAAGCCTCAAATGGCCATTTACTCCCGCAATGGGTCCAGAAAACACACGTGCTCATAGCTGGGTTATCACACAGTCTGTACCAGAAGACAAGGGATGAGATAACTTTATTGAGTCCACTAAGTGGAATAGTACCCAGCCTCGTAAAGGAGAGGGATTCTGACACATTCTGACCTTGGGTTTGCAATCAGTAGGACAGGGAGAAATGAATGCCTGGGTGCAGCTGCTGGGCTACAGGAACATTAGTGAGCCCCCACTGTATCTGAGGAGTGCTCCTGTGTTCTTCCAACAACCCCTCAACCATTGACATACAAGGAACTGCAGGTTTAGAGAAGGAGGGGTCACTTACTCAAAGTCGCACCCCTAGAAAGTGCCACCCATGCCCCTAGGCTCTGGATAGATGTGAAAAGAAGCCAGAAAGTGCAGCGGCAGAGGGTGAAGCCCTGAAAGGCGTGGAGGGTGCGTGCCCAAGAAGGGGATCCCAGAAAGTAATGGCATGCAGTAACTCGGGGTCTGCAGATCAGAGCCCCCAGACTGCTGTTTGGCTACAATGCTGATGCTGATAGGAGCAGGTGAGCAGATGTTTCTGGAACTTTTTCTAACACAGGGTCTGAAATAAGTACTGCACAAAGGTGAACTGTCGCCTTGAAACCTCACAGCACACCTGATGTGCACCCATTTTACAGATGGGGAAACTGAACCTTAGAGGTAGATGCACTGTATCACATATACTGTGAGAGAAAGTGCTTGGACTTGAACTTGGGTTTACCTTATCCCAGAGACTCATTGTCTCTCATTTTGTAGGCTGGTGTGCCTTGGTTCTGCGAAAACAAATATCTAGCTCAGGTAATAATGGTCCTTAGGTTCCCAGGCTCAGTTTATATCCTTTACCAGAGCTCTGACCAGGGGGCAACTGTCATATGACCATATGTCTCAGGTACAGGCCCCATGCCAGTGTCTCATAAAGCCACCACTATGATGGGAAAATATAACACTCCACAACCACCTCCCCTCCCATTAGCAAGATGAGCCCTCCCAACTGATGTTTTCTCTATTCTTATTTTTCTCTGCTTCCCCCTCTCTCCTTACATTCTCTCTTCCGCACTCTCCTGTGTCACCTTCTGTTTGGGATGTTTTTTATTCTGTATAAATTTGTGAAGAAGAACACACAAGGGAACGCCAGGAAAAGTGCGCCCCCTTGTGGAGAGAATTCCTCCCGTCTATAATGGGTGTCTGCCTCACCTGGCCAGAGTGAGCCAGCCTCTGACCTCACCTCTACACCAGAACTGGAAAGAGCCACGGGGCACTCACATAGGAGCCAGAACTCCTGTCCAAACAGCCCACTGAGCTCAGCTGCCCAGATGGAGATCCTGGAGCCATGGGCCCCGGAGAGGACTTAATGAGACAGCCTGCTCTGAACACATGAGGACCTGAGTTTGAACCATGAGTTCATTTTACCATGAGTGACTGTGTAAAATGCTAAACATCATGTGGGTACCTGAAACCTCAGCATGCAGAGAGGCTTAGAGCAGGGATCCCGGGACAGTGCTAGGTCAGCTGTGCTTCTGTGGAACACAGAGCGTAGCATGTGAACCCTGACGTAAAGTGTGTCAATATCAGCCCCTCAGGAGGAGTAAGATGTTAAGAACTAACAGAGCTGAGGGTTTATGGTTTATGGAGACTGGACAATTTCTGCTTATTTTTTTAATAAATTTCAATTGCCCTCCCCAAGCCCTATATAGACAAAACAGGATGCATGGGAGACAGAAATTCTAACAGGTGAGAGAGCCACTACACTTTGGGGGAATCCCCACCCCATCTCATGGCATTTTGTCCATGATAGGGGGAAACTGAGGGCACAGGGTTTCCTTCCATGGAGCCCAGGAGTTCCAGGCACAGGGTTTGTGGGGTAAGATCGCCACCTGCTGGCCAGGAAAGACATCGACAGTTGTGCCCAGTGTCCTTTGCTGGGAGTTGGATGGGGAGAGAGGGGTAGTGACCTGGGCGCTCCTCATTTCCTACACACACCATGTGTGTCCCATCTGTGTCATCAACAAAAATGTGGAAAAGGTAAAACTCACGAGTTTATTATAGAAAAGTCCCAGAGTTCAGGGCACAGTCAGACCAGGGCTACCTGGAGGATTGGCCCGTGATCCTGGAGCAGCAGACAGGGAGGGTCTTGCTTTTGTGGCTGTGTAGGTCAGAGCAGTAGGGGCGCTGGTTGCCTGCTATCAGGTACCCTGTGGTTTATGACAGCCTTATACACTTTCCATCACTAGCAGCTCACACTCAGCTCTAAGCACCCTCCCAGGCCTGAACTCATTGTAGTTAAATTCTATTACAATCCTTTCTTGCTTTACGTGCAAAGAACAGGAGACATGGAGTGGCTAGGTAACTTGTCAAAGGCACACAGCCAGTGGGGTGGGGGTAGACCAAGGCTCTGCCTTGAGAGTCTATGAAGTTGCTTTTATCTTGTGGTTTCCTCACCTGAGAAGTAGGTATGCATTCCACCCTGACTTTACAGCTTGTCTGATGTGGAAGAACAGCCAGGTATGAACATTTTAACCTGTAGTAGGTGCTCAGTACAAGGCTCAGGCAGGCAGCCTTGCAGAGCCTGTGGGCGGCTAGGGCTGCAGCTCATACTGGTCCTCTGTGGCTGTGTAGAAGTCCTCCAATACCGAATGCAGAAACTCAAAGGTGGGTCGCTCTTCTGGCTGGCCTCGCCAGCACTCAATGATGATGTCACGGTACAACTCCGGTGGGCACGTCTCTGGGCACGGCATGCGATAGCCATGTTCCAGGCTGCGTATGACCTCAGGGTTGCTCATTCCTGCAGAAAGATGAACAGGTGCTTCAGGGCAGGTGGTACTCCAGGAATGCAGTCACTAACCCCAGGGGGCAGTAGACGAACTCTGATATGCTAGTCTAACCCTGGAAGGTCAGAATTGTACGACTTTATTCTTTCAGACTGGGTTTTCTTATATGGCTCAGGCTAGCCTTGAACTTAAGATCTCTCTCAGCCTCCCAAGTGCTGAACCACAAGCTTGAGCCATTACATCTGGCTTTGGGGCCATCTAATCCCCTCAACCCGTGTGTGTGTGTGAGTGTGTGTGTGTGTGTGCGTGTGCGTGTGCGTGTGTGTGTGTGTGTGTGTGTGTGTGTGTGTGTGTGTGTGTAGGGGGGGCAGATAACCTCCAGTGT